>JAKWJA010002027.1:0-33794 GCA_027704765.1 Solanum habrochaites | reverse complement strand
TTCTTAGGACCAAAAGACATCACTACAAATTCGTAATGCCCATACCTGCGTTATAACAAGCAGTCTTGGCCATTCCGTTGCCCGATTTCAATGATGATACCGGATCTCAAGTCAATCTTAGAGAAGACACAAGCCACCTTGTAACTGAATCGAACAAGTCCTCAATGCGAGGAAGAGGGGATAGTTGTTCTTTATGGTCACCTTGTTCAACTGCCGTCTCAGTCTATGCAATCCGCAAACTCCAATCTTTCTTCTTTACTAACAAACCGGGAAAGCACCCAAGGAAGCAATTGGTCTAATGACAACGACCTTGATCAAAAACTCTGAAGTTGAGCTTTTAACTCTCTTAACTCGAGGGAGCCATCTCTAGGGGGTATAGAAAATTGGGGCGAGTACCCGGTTCAAGATTAATTACTGAGTCCATATACCTATCTGGGGGCATACCCGGAAGATCTTAGGGAAAACATCAAAAAAACTCACGACCAACGAAACCGATCAATCGCAGGTACTGGGTAGTGTCATCCTTGAATGTGCCAAGAAGCTAAAACACCCTTTACTAACCATTTTTCTTAGCACGAAAAAGGAGATGATAAGCACCGGATGGCAGTGTAGTAACCCTCCCATATACAGGATCTGTCCCAGGCTTGGCTTAACGTCACCGTTTAGCATTACAATCCAAGAACGCGAATTGCGGAGAAAGCCAAGTCATACCCAGAATTACATCAAAATCAACCATCTTAAGATAACCAAATCTAACATAAGTGGTACTCCCCACAAAAGTTTCACCAAAACAAGACCCGATCTACCTTTCAATACCACAGACTCACCCACCGAGTAGAAAACACGAATAGGCGTATCAAGTAATTCACAATGTAACATTTAGACCATTAGAAAATGAGGAAGATACATAAGGAAAGGGGATCCAGGATCAAAACAATACAGAAGCCAGCAAAATCACAAACAGAAGATTACTGTGCTGACAGCATCAGATGGTCTCGCCTCGATATCCCAAGAAAGCATAACAATGGGCCACTTTCGTTTGTTCCGTTGCCCCTACCATTGGCTGTGATGGCAGTGCGCTCCTGTTTGCCAATCACCCCGGCCATTTTGGTGACCACCATTACCTCAACCACCTCGTCCTCGGAATAAAACGGCTCTGCAATGACCACCCTCTACCTCTAACTGTTGGGGTCTATCGCTCGTTGGACAATAACTCTTTGATATGCCCAGTCTCCCCCACACCCCATAAACACTCTCAGCTTCCACGCATAGGTCTCCCAGAGAAATGTTTACCGGTCTGAGGTGGACCACCAACTACAGTCTGTAGTGAAGATGAATGGGTCGAAACTGAGTAAACTCCGGAACCCGGTCCTATAGAGTAAGAACCCATTAAACTCACCTCCCTTCGAAAACCTCTTTGATGTCGACGCCGTGGTGAATTCATCCGGTTCCACTTCTTCCACCTTACTACGGAAATCTACAACTGCTTGGAAGGATTTTGCCGGTAGCCGCTACCTGTTAAGGATGAAATTGCAACTTGATCTCAACCCCTTCACAAAACGGCGAATCGCTCTTTGTGGGACTGAAAACATAGGTTGGGTGTATATGTATATGCACGAAACTAGCCTCATAGGAATGGACGACATCTACCTGGCTATAGCTAAGAAATATCCCTTTTACTATCCCTCAAGTCCGGGGGATATACTTATCCATAAAACAAACTAGAGAATGAGGCCAAGTCATGGTGTGCCTTGAGTTGGGTTTGACATTCAACATGTGGACCGGCACCACATTTGGCGTTCCCTTGAAACTGATAGCTCACGCAACTCAACACCAAAACGTTCTACTATAACCATCTTGTGTAGTAGCTCATGAACAGCAAACCAGAAAGTAGTAAGCCTCTTCAAGATTCTGCACCCTTGAGAGGGAGGTTTCAATTTCAAGGAACTTACTAAAAAGTTCTGTGATCATTCGCATTATAGCCCAGTAGTCAGACGTGGAAAAAACGTGCCTATTGTCCAATGGGGCATCCATACGAGAGCCATAGTGGCTGCAGGTTGTTAGCCTCTGAAACCGGAGGTGTTGGTGCGAAAAACATTGGTGGTGCCGGTCCCGGATGGGGGACAAACCCACTAAGATAAGCGAGAAGCTGATTTGATCATCTATGGGTAGTTGGGGTGGCATTTTCCCGTTCCGTACTTGTTCACCTCCCCATCATCCCATCTCTACTACTTCCTCAGGAGGTGAGGAGTCACGCCCTAGCACCAGATGGGCTAGGTGCTCGTCCTCACATTAGAGGACGCCTACCATGGACTCTACCGCGGCCTCTGCCACTGTTGCACTTCGAGATACAGCCCAGTGGCTGGCGCAGATGCATTTTTGTCTTGCACTGATGTGATGTTGGCGAGTCGTGGCTCTAGTTCTAACCATCTGCGAAATAGAGTGAAGATGGTCAGATACCCAATTTGTATCACCCTGATACCATTGGATCCAAGTTAATAGCACGAAAGAAAGAAGGCAAGAATGGAATTTTCCTAAAGGTCTGATAGCCTCTCAAAGAAAAGTAAAGGCGTCCCCCCTACCGTTCCTTAAAGACTCTACTAGACCTGTTCTTGTGTGATGAGACCAACGACCTATGCTTGCTACCCAAGTTGTCACGACCAAAACCGAGCGCGAATGGCACCCACAGTGACCTCCTATGTGAGCGAACCAACTAATCTAAACCTTATCATTTCAATTAATATCAACATAAACAATGCGGAAGGAATTAAAACTCATAAATAAAAGACAATTCAATAACTTCTTTAAATTCAACATCGATTAATTCCCCAAATCGCGAAGTCATCACCACAAGCACATCTATGATCAAATTACTAAAAATAGGAGTATTCTTAAAAGCTAAACAATAAAAGCTAGTCTATGCCGAAAAATTCAAGGCATCAAGAATGAGGAAGGAGATCCAGTCCAAGCTAGAAGCACTTAGCGACCCTGAGATCCGGTGTGACGAAGCCTGGCTTGACTACTGTTGAGTCGAAGATGAAAGGCACGTTGACTGCATTCCCAAAAAACAAAAGTAAAACATAAAAGTAGGGGTCAGTACAACCACAAGTACTGAGCTAGGTTCATCGCCAACTCAAAATAGAAAACAGATATACAAGAACATCATAAAAAATCAACTAATACCTTAGCATGCAGCATTATAATACCACATCCTTGGTACAACACCAAGCACATCAATGAGGACTCACGCATCCTCATCCTTACTCGTTGGGAAAAATGTCTTAGATTGAGTATATTAGTAGCTTTCAAGATTTCATTTGTTATTTAATCTCGTGTCGGTACGTGACACTCCGCTGGCCTCATTCTATCCTGGTGTCGGAAACGTGACACTCCGATCCTTATATTCTATCCTGGTGTCGGAACGGACACTCTGTCCTCATATTCTATCCTGGTACCGAACGTGGCACACCCGATCCATATACTTCTGGTGTCGGAACGTGACACTCCGATCCTCATATTCTATCCTGGTACCGGCACGTGGCACCCGATCATATACTACTCCGGGTGTCGGAACGTGACATCCGATCCTTTCATATTCTATCGGGGTCGGGACGGACTCTCCGATCCTCATATTTCTATCCTGGGACCGGAACGTGGCACAGACCCCTAATCTCAATACTTTCGTTCATAAGCTTCTTTTATACCAAGGGCATTGTCATTAAAACGTAGATTAGGGTTTATTCAAGATTTAAGATCAATAGCTTCATCATGCTTATTATAACAATCATATATATATAGAGAATCATGAATACACACAAAATTAAGCATAATAGAAGACTAATAATTACTCCTCAACAACATATCATTCGCTATTAAAGAGTTAGTACGGACTAGTGTAAACAAAACCATAAAACCTACCTCTACCGAAGAATCGTGATCAAGCAGCAAATTCCTCAATTTCTGTTGTCCTCTTCGTTCCTCTCTCTCTTCACTAGTCTCCTCTCTGTTTTCTTTCTGCCTTTGTCTTTCTATTTTTCTTATTCAAACCCTTCTTTATTTTACCCTAATTATTAGTAATTAGAATGAAGATGGGAAATTAATAACCCACTAATTAAATAAGGTTACCTCTTTTAACCCCAAGTAATTAGACTTATGTAACATTAAACCCTCTAACTTTATAATTAAAGGTTAGGAATAGTCAAAAAACGGTCCCTTAAAAAGTGTAAAGAAATCCGACCCGAACTGGGATGAGTAGCCCCGTGACGGGCCGGTCGCGCCTGCGACGGTCCGTCATGGCTGGTCCGTCACAAGGTCCAGAGACTTGTTTTTAAGAGGATGGACCTGTGACGGGCCGTCGAGCCTGCGACGGTCCGTCCTGCAATTCCGTAAGGAGTTCAGAGAGTTCAATGTTTCAGTACCCAATTTCAATTTCTAAGTGTTTTGAAACGACACCCTCCACGGAACGGTCCGTCGTGCACTGGGACGGTCCGTCGTGGCCTCCGTCACCTCCTGCCAGTTTTCCAGAATAAATCTGTTGCTCAAAAACAGGGACTAAAACAGGGCGTTACAAAGACTTCTCAAAACTCAAACCTAAAAAAAAAACGAAAAACCCGACACCCTCAAAACAGTAGAGAAAACGATTAACATAAAACCAGAAAACGAGAAAACCAGAAAGAAAACTTAAACTGACAAATAATGCAAAACCCTGGAAACCCAAGCCGAAACCGGAAAGCACCCAAAGCCGAAACTCGAAAACCGAAAACGAGAAGCAACCCGAGAGGGAGAAAGGGAAAAAAGGAAAAACAAAAAAAAAAAAAAAAAAAACCAAAAAAAAAAAAATCTCTTCGTTTTAAAAAAAACAAGAAAAAAAAAAAAAAAAAAAAAAAAAAACACAAAAAAAAAAAAAAAAATTTAAAAAAAAAAAACACAAAAACAAAAAAAACAAAAAAAAACAAAAATCCCTTAAATCATTAAAATTCCCCACAAAATCATAACCTATAAACACTAAATCCTAAAAATCCAAAAAGTGTAAGATGAAAACACACAAAAAAAACCTTAAAACCCTAAAAAAACTAAACCCTACAAAACCCTACATTGTATATGTTAAACACTAAAAACTATTTTAAAAAAAAACCTTATCCTAAATCCTAAACCTATATAATCATAAAAAATCTTTACCCAAGAAACTTAAGCCCTAAACCCTAAACCCTAAACACTAAACTAAAACACTGAATTCCAAATTCTAAACCAAGAAACCCTAAAATAAGCCCTTTAATCCATTTAATACTCCTACAAAACCCTAAGTTCTAAACCCTAAAAAGTAAAAAACCATAAACCCTAAATTTGAAAATACAAAAAACTCTAAGCACTAATGCCTAGACCTAAAAAGCACTAAGAAACAGAAAAAAATCTAAAAATTCCAAAATACCTAAATGAAAAATTCTTCCCCCCCACTTATAAAACCTTGAATCCCTTATGATTATTTGAAAAACCTAAAATACAAAAATACTTTAAACCTCACCTAAAACTCTAAACCCTTAAGAAATCTTAAACCATAAACCTTAAGAAACCTTAAATCCAATAAAACCTAAAATAAACCCTAAAACATATTTTCATACACCTAGAAAAACAAAAATTGTAGACCTTAAATTTTAAAAATTCAAAAACTATAAACTTAAAAAATTCAAAAAAAACATAAAATAAACCCTAAAGAAAGCTAAGTAATAATTAACTATTATAAACTCACCAAAAACTCCTAAACTTAAAAATCTCTAATGCCTAAACCATATAATGCAAAAAAATTGTATATGCTAAACCAAATAAACTCAAAAAACCCTAAACCTAGAAAACCCAAAAAAATCTTAACCTTAAAAACATAAAGCCGCAAATCTATAAAAGTTTTTAACCCTAAATCCAAAGCCTAAAAACCTCAGAATCCCTAAACTCTAGACCTAAAGAAAACCTAAATCCTATAAACCTTGAAATAAACTCTAAAACTCATTTAAAATTCCTACATATCCTAAACTCTAAACCGTTAAACCTAAAATTCTTAGAACCCCAAACCTAAAAACATACAATAAAAACTCTAAGACCTAAACCAGAAACCCTAAAAAATTTGTAAAAACACTTAATCCTTAAAAACCCTAAACTTGTAAATCATTAACCTCTACCCAAAAATAAAGCCCTAAATAGTATAGGTTAAACTTTATTAGCACATAAAAACACTTAAACCCAAATACTAGACCTATAACACCCAAAAAACAAAACCCAAAATTCTTTAAATACCAAAAGGAACCCAAAAGACCATTTGAAACCGCTACGAAACCCTAAGCTCCAAACACTAAATTCTAAAAATTTGTAAACCTTACACCTAAAAAATATCAAAAAAAAACCCTAAGGACTACACCCTAAGACCTAAAAACCATAAGAAACACATAACCCATAAACATCCTAAAATTCCAAAACACCTAAACCTAAAAAAACTAAGTTCTAAGCCTTATAAAGCCATAAATAGTATATATTAAACCCTATAAAACACAAAATCAAATTGACTTCATAAATGCCCTAAACTTATAAGACCCTAAAACCATAATCTAGAAAATCCAAAGCCCTACACACTAAAAACATAGATAAAACCTTTAACCTTAAAAGAACCCTAAATTATAAACCTAAAACCTAAGACCTAAACATAAAAAAAAATTCAAAAGCATATACACCCTAAAACCATTCAAAACCCCTACAAAATCCTATGCACTAACCCTAAATCCTACTACTCGTAAACCCTAAACCTAAAAAACACACAAAAAAAAAAACTTAACCATAAAAACCCCTAAGAAACAATTAACTATTAAAAACCCTAAGAAAGTTATAACCCTTGAGAACACTAAAAAATGACAAAAAAATATAATACCCAAAAAAACTTTAAGCTCTATACCCGATATAAAGACCTATATCTGTCACGACCCAAAATGGGCCGCGACTGGCACCCGCACTTATCCTACTAGTGAGCGAACACAACCCACCAATTTCCAACGTTTCAACCATTAAAATAAAAAAAATATAATTGCGGAAGACTTAAAAATCATTAATGGCAAATCGATTAATAACTTATAAAAAAAAAAACTCCAACTACTATGTATCCCAAAAACCGGAACGTCATCACCACAAGAACATTCTATCCTCAAATTACGAATCTAAGGAGTAGCTAAGAAGATAAAATAAGTAAAAAGCTTAGTCCATGCCGAATCTCAAGGCATCAGACCTGACGAGGAAGATCCAGTCCAAGCAGAAGAAAAATAGCTCACCCTGAAATCTGTTGATGAAAGACGGGCTAGAGTTGGGCCTGAGTTGAAACACGATGGAACTTTTGCAGCACTCCACAAATGACAAAGAGAGAACATACAAGTAGGGGTCAGTACAAAAAACACAAGTACGAAGTAGGTATCACGGCCAACTCAAAAATAGAAAAAAGTATATATCAAAAATATCATAAATCAACTACAATACTCAACATGTAGCAACAACAAGTTCTATAATCATTAATAAGCACCGCCAAAGTCACCCATGAGGATTCAAGCCTCAATGACATACCCATTGGGACTTAGGTTCTAGATTGAGTATATTAAAATCTTCAAGATTCAGTATGTTTATTTCTATAGTGTCGGTAACGTGACACTCCGCTCCATATACTATCCTTGGTGTCGAACGTGACACACCGATCCCCTAATTTACGTGTCGGTTAATGACACACGATCCCCTAATTTACGGTGGTTGTGACACCCGATCCCTAATTCTAGTGTCGGGTCGTGAAACCCGTTCCACTACTATTCATCACTTTGGTTCATCAGCCTTCATTTATACAAAGGCATCAATCACTCTCATTACAAGGCAGATTAGGTTTTTTCAAGATTTAGGATGCAATAGCTTCATCATGCTTATTTGATCACAATTATGTAATCACATTCATACAAGTATACAATTAAGCATATAAAAGGGGGGGAAGGGTTTACAATACTACCCAATACATATCTTCCTATTAAGGAGTTTACTACGAATAGCATAAACCATAACCTCCCCACCGAAGAATGCGATCAACAAACCTATCTTCCAAAACCTTTGCTTTCTTCTGCGTTCTTCTTTCCTCTCGTTTGTCTTCTCTCTCTCTCTCTGTGTCTTCTATTATTCTTTTCCAAAACCCTCTTTCTTTACCATAATTAGTATATAAATAAGTATAAGAAGATGGTAAAATACCCCACACTTGTTTCAAGGTTCTCCTTTTAGCCCCCAAGTAATTAAATTATAACATTAACCACTCACTTTATAATTTTAAGAAGAATAGGTCCAAAACGCCCACTTAAAGATATTTAACAGAAATCCCGACCCAGTCAGGGTCACACAGACTGTGACGGCCGTCGTTCTGCGACGGTCCGTCCTGTTGCTGTCGTCACAAAGTTCAGGAGACTCCAATAATTAAAGAGTCTGTGACGGCCCGTCATGCCTAAGGACACGGTCCGTCATGCCACCCCGTCGGTGACGTTAAGAGAGTCGATCTCAGTACCCAAATTTCTAAATTCTAAGTGTTTTGGAACGAGACCCCCTCGACGGTCCATCGTGCCTATGACGGTCCGTCGTGGGATCCGTCGACTCAGCCAATTTTGAAGAAATAAAATCTGCTGCTCAAAACGACTAAACAGGTCGTTACAATATTGAATAAGATAAATCCTAAAAATACAAAATAACCCAAAGGCTCAAACCCTAATCCTACAAACCACTAAATAAACGTTACTTTACAAACACAAAGATCTAAACCAAAAAAAAATAGATAAATTCCTAACCTAAAACGCTCAAGTAAAAAACTCCAAGGCCATAAATAAGCTTTAAACCCTATTATAAGACCCTAAATCAAAAACCTAATACTCCTAAAAACCAAAAAAACATACGAAACCCTATATCATATAAATCGTAAAATAAAACCCCAAAGATCATTAGAATCCCCTACAAAACCCTAAGCACTAAGCCCTAAATCCAAAAAATTCGTTAAACCTAAACATACAATATCATAAAAAACACTCAAACCTAAAATGTATATCCTAACCCAAGAAATCCAAAGACCTTAATATTAAACATATAATACCCTAAAAAACTCTAACCTAAAAATGAGCTAAAATCCCTACACCCTAAAAACCTAGAGAAAACTAGTAACATAAAACCTTAAAACTATAAAACAATAAAGAAACTTAGCCTAAAAATAACGCAAAATCCTTGACCCTTAATCCTAACCTAAAACCCTAAATTCTAAACCATAAACCTTATGAAACTCTAAATCCTATAAACCCTAAAATAAACCCTAAAAACCATTTCACAGACCTTTATGGTTTCAAGTATAGTGTTTTGTATGTGTTTTAAATGGTTATAAAAGTTTTTTTTAAACTACACCATTTTGGCCTACGGCAACACCATGTAAGTGTAACCTTAACTACCAAAAAGTGTGGCTGTTGATAAAATGCTACACTTCTGGACTTTCAGTAACACTTTTTAGGGGCTGCCCAAAAGAAACGTAACCTTTGACATTGGGAAACACATTTTGAATGTTTCCATCGTTGTCTACACTTATAAAGCATAGCCAAATAGGTATAAGGGCATGTTTTGAAGACTTGCATTAGCAACACCTATTTTTTATTAGACTCATCTTAAAATCTTTGGCTTTTAAGAGTTATTGGTCACACTTAAAAAGTGTTGCCTTTTATTGATCATCTAGAACAACACTTATAAAGTGTAACTATATAACTTATCTATAGCAATACTTATAAACTGTAACTTTATAACTCATCTATCGCAACACTTATAATGTGTAACTTTATATCTCATCTATAGAAACAGTTATAAAGTGTAACTTTAAAATTTTATAATCCTACATGTACTATATATATATATATATATATATTATACGTACATACAAGTGAACTAAACACGAAATTAACTAATCATTTAATCGAAGCTATATGTTTCAAATAAACTTCGTGAAATATTTCGTGTATAACAAAAACTTAGAAAGTGATTTCTTAAAGATTTCTAATATCAACAAATTCCAAAAAAACCAAATTTGTCATTCAAACATATATGACAATAGCAAAAAAAATTGGTCATCTTTCACTACAATAGATCGAGTTTACTTTTGACCAAATTCAAATTCAATTACCAGCATTTCTTGCACATTCAAAAAAAATTATAAGTTCGTGAAATAATTGTGGAAGTGCATAATCGGAGAGTATTAACTATAAGACAACCAATCTAAATCTAAACACAATTTAAACATTAAAATTACACATTATAAGGACTACAACATTTGTGAAGTCTTCTGTTTGTTGCTCTCAAAAATTAAAGTTCAAAATTTTAAACAGAGATTAGAGGTTTCTCATAGCACAAGTGAGATAAATGTTAAGATATGAATTCTTGAATTGCATAAAGAAATAAGTATATAATATGAAGAACGTTTTTTTCTAATCCTCTACTTACTCTTTCAGACTTCACAGATAGTAAGTCTTGAATGGATTTTAGTAACTTAGGAAGCAACAGAACTACTTAGTAATTCTACACTTGCTACTTCTAATAATTCTGCACTAACAAGTCCTGAATGGTACATGCCTTACTTCTAATAATTCTGCACTAACAAGTCTTAAATGTTGTAGGTAATTCTCTGTACTTGGCTTGATCACCAAATAAGACAGACTCATAACACAGGTAAGACTACTAATTCTGCACTTGCTACTTCTAATAATTTTATTGATCTTTGTATGTAGGATAAACAAAACAATCAATAAATAAGGATACAATGGAGACACAAGTTAATAATAAGTCCAGCACTAACACCATATTGGGCATGAGAACACGCATACGAAAACACAAATATTTCAAAGGAAGCAGACATGAACACTAGAAACTTTTTTTCAAATACCATGTTTAGAATGACGAAAATATCATAACATAACAACAGGAACAATCCGGTATTTTAAAAGAACATCATAATAGACAAGGTTCATCATTATACCTGCTGTCTTCGGTTCATACATGGAAGTTCCAAATATTCTAAAGATTAGTTGATTGTGCAGGTATTTCCATCCTAAGCCCCTAAATAATATTGTTGTTAGGGAGTTGTTTGATATGGCTGAAGTGCAGGATCTACTATTTGCCAGAAAGAAATCTACATGGAGGGATAAAATGACTCTTGTTTTGCAGGATGTTATGAATACCCCTTTTCACTATATTAAATCCCATATTACTTTTATTTCAAGTTCAAAAAGTACAGGGCAACAAGAGTTCTTTAAAAGATCTTTCACTGATCCGAGAACAACTCTTTGAGAAATGCTACAGAACAGCCCCAAATTTCTGATTTATAAATAAGTCATTGGATGCAAGATTTAAAACATATAAAGGAGTAGAAGTGTAAGCTTTATGTATGTATGACAAATTCAGATTAAAGAGGAATAAAACAAAAGGAGATAGAATAATATGCATTGTCTTAAAATATGATTTTTAGTTCTTAATTTCAGATAAATAAGGCTTAGTTAGTGAAACTCAAACTATAGTTTGAGAGATCTATAAACATTATTTACACAACCTTTTCTTTTCCATATAGATATAATAGTGTCTTAGCAGCTAAAATCTCTCATTAAGGAAACTTAACAGAATATATTAGTGATATGCTTCGCTTATATCAAAGGGGTAATAAATATGAGTTCTTAGGACCAAAAACCACAACTTAGAATTATTATGCCTATAACGTATCATAGAGCCGATGTTAATGTTTAAATATCAAATTTATGTTGCTAGCACTCCTTCAAAAATATGTCGTGGCATCCAATTTGCCAAAGTAAGTGTATTTGTGGAGCATCTGACATGGGTGTGTGACAACATATTTAGAGAGTTCGATAAAGAATATTTCAAAAAAAAGGGAGGAGGTTCTTCCTAACGAATGAGGAATGTAAAAGAGAACAACATTTTTTCCGATGTGATGTCTTCCTGATGTTAAAATTACTTTTTTTATTTGGTTTTCACATCACGAAGATTTAGATCTAGTCTTACAAATATGGCCAACCTTTGACTTTGGAAGTGTCACTTAAAACGACCTGTTTTAGGCGTTTTTGAGCAACAGAATTTTATTTCTGGAAAAACTTACTGGGGACGACGGATGTACCGACGACCGTCATAGTGCACGCGGCCCGGTCGTAGAGTTTCAGCCCATGACAACTTAGATTTTGTAAATTGGGTACTGAAAATCGCCTCTCTTGAACGTCAGGACGGAATGGCAAGACGGGAACTCGTAAGCTCGACGGCCCGTCCAAGGCCATCCACTTAAAACAAGTCTCTTTCTGGATCTTGTGCGACGGAACAGGACGACCGTCGCAGGCGCGATGGGGCCCGTCACGGCTACGCATCCCATTCGGTTTCGTATTTCTTTACACTTTAAGATACGTTTTTGACTATTCCCTTCATCCTCTGCTTTACTTCTAAGTTAGAGGTTAATGTTTAATAGGTCCGAATTAACTTGGGGGTAAAGAAGGTCCCTTAAGTTAATTAGTGGGTTTTATTTGGTCCTCCTTACCTAATTATACTTTAATTAGGGTAAAGAAGGAGGGTTTGAAATAAAAACAAACAAAAGAAAAGAACAGAACGGTGGGAGAAAGTCGAACGAGACAGAGAGCAAATGAGAAACAAGCTTGGGAATTGTCTTGCTTGATCACTAATCTTCGGTGGAGGTAGGTTATGGGTTTATGTTACTATTCGTAGTGAACTCTTAATAGTGAATATTATGTTTGAATGTATTGTAAACCCTGCTATGGGTGGCTTAATTGTATCTTGCATGAAATTATGATTTAAAATTGGTTGAGGAATAACAAAGCGTATTAAGCTATTTGATCTCCCAAATC
This sequence comes from Solanum habrochaites, assembly GCA_027704765.1. Lineage (NCBI taxonomy): Eukaryota > Viridiplantae > Streptophyta > Magnoliopsida > Solanales > Solanaceae > Solanum > Solanum habrochaites. The sequence goes on along the minus strand of JAKWJA010002027.1, from coordinate 20,868 downwards.
TTGAAAGAACCCTAATTCACTTGATATATTATATAATGAGAATGATATGGCCTTAATATAAGAAGGCCTTGTAAATTATAATAATGAGAATGATGATTGCCTTAGGTGTAAAAGAAGGCTGTGAAATGAATTAGGGATCGGGGGGGGTGAACCGTTCCGGGTTACCAGGATAAATAATATGGAGGATCGGAGTTTCACGTTCCGACACCAGGTAGAATATGGATCGGGTGCCGACGTTCCGGTACCAGGATAGAATGGAATTATGAGGATCGGATGTCACTTCCGACCCCAGGATAGATATGAGTATCGGGTTGTCCGTTCCGACACCAGGATAGGAAAAATGGATCGGGTGCAACGTCCGGTACCAGATAGAATGAGGATCGAGTGCCACGTTCCGGCACCAGATATAATAGAGGATCAGTGTCACGTACCGACACACAAGAGGAAGAAAATAATGAATCTTGAAAGATAAGAATATAACTCAATCTAATGAACTTAATTCCCAAGGAGTATTGGTATTGAGGCTTGAGTCCTCATGTGTGAACTCGGTTTAGTTATTGATGATTCATGTTTTATTGCTACAATGTTGATAATTGTATTTTGATTTTACAAATTATATTGACATATACTGTCCCTATTTTGAGTTGTCTCCGATGATCTCTCAGTACTTGTGGTTTGTACTGACCCCCTACTTTCATGTTTTCCCTCTCTTTGTTATTTGTGTAATGCCGCAAACTTCTGTCAACTTCAACTCAAGCAAATCTATCCCGTCTTCACACTTCATCGGAAATTCAGGTGAGCTAATTGCGTCTATCGTGACGGGTCTTCTTCCTTCTCTTTGATGCCTTGAACTTCCGGCATGGCCTAGCTTTTGAGTTATTTTGTCTTAGCAATTCCTAGTTTAAGTAATTTTGGGGAGATGATGTTTCTTTGATGAATGACTTTCCAGATGTTGGGGATAATAAGAATATATGAATTTGTTTTATTAATGTTTAAAAATCTTCCGCATTATTTTCTGGGGGTTTTGATATATCTTGAAATGTTAAGTTTAGATGGGTTGGTTCGCTCACATAGGAGGGAATGTTGGTGCCCAGTCGCGTCCCTGATTTGGGTCGTGACAAACTTGTATCAGAGCATTAGGTTTCGTTGGTCTCATCACACACGAACAGGCTAGTAAGAGTCTAAGACGTAGTGGGTACCTTACTTTTCCTTGAGAGGCTTAAGACTTTAGAAAAATTTGCACTCTTTCATCTCTTTTCGTGTCTACTACTTTAGAGGTCGCAATTGGGATCTCGGGCGATACGAATTGGTATCTGACCTCTTCACTCTATTTCGCAGATGGTTAGAACTATAGCAAACACCGCACCAGCAACAACAACGAAAGACAAGAAACACTGAGCCATCCACAGGGGCGGACTCGAGGAAGGCAACGGCAAGAGGCCCGTGTGAGAGGTCGTGGGGGAAACGTCCTCTATAGGGAGACATGCTTTGGTGTTTCCATCGATAAAGATTAGGTATATAACGCATGGCCATCTGTAGGCGATAGGAGGTGTAAGCCCTGGTGGCAGTCGGTATTTGGCGAACCAGGCGTCTCTCATTTCATTTTTTTTTATATTATTTGTTGACCATACAATGTAGAAACCTAGAAAGCTGCCTTTTTTTTTTTTCCCTGTCCCGTGGATTGGTACGCCCGTGCGTTCTAGCTAGGAGTCTTGGATTCATATACCATGGTAGGTGAGAAATCGTCCCCCGTGACTAGCTAATCCTTATTCTCTCCCCTCCCAGGTATGTGTTTAGGAATATGGTTCGGGAGGCTGAGGGTGGCACTCACAAGGGGAATTAGACCAGAGCAGATGGAGCCAAGCCAGCTAGCTACTCTGTGGTTGTGGGCCATTTGGTTGGGCCAAGTATTCTAACCCCGGCGGTGAAAAGACGATAGTAGACAAGACGGGGGCACCACCAGAACACACGAATAAGGATCTATTTTCTTTTGAAGCTATAGTACAAATGCACTTTATACGTCTGTCTTACTAATAATATTCGTTAGCGTACATCTGTACTATAAACCTCCCCTCTTGGAGGTGTATTCAAGGGAAGGCAGACTCCGCAGCTGCGGACCAGGCACTATCACTATACTATGCGATGCTTTTAACAAAAAAAATGGAAACGAAACGTCTTAGTGTTGTTCCTAGTTTGGTGTCCGGGGAAAGCCTCCTCACTACACGGACTTCAGCGTTATAGTACGACTACCATCTCTGGGGCTCGTCGAAGGTCAAAGTGACATAATAAGGCGGATGTCCGCCTCTCCTTATTCCGGAGGGCGATTGGATAACTGGGGCTTGTGCCCTAGATAATCCTAGGACCCCGCCACTAGGGACATTGTTGAAAGATCTATACCCTTTTAGAGATCTTAAATGCGAGTGGAGTCCATTCCCAGTATGACTTCCTAGGCAAGTGCTTCCCTAGCCTGACATACAATGAATTTCTGTTGTTCCTATCCCCAATCTTGCGTATGCCATTCACACACTTTTCGACATCATTCGCGGGTTGAATTGGAAAATAATTGCATCGAAAAATCCGGGATTTCACTCTGATATGCCTGTCGCAGCAGCCTGTGTTAAGAGTTGGGCAGAGGTAGCCCTCAATCACTTACTAACTTACCTCCCCGTAATTAGCTACAAGCGGCCAATCCTCTGAATTGGGATTTTGTAAGATAAACATTCGAATGCTACTAAAACGACAACAATAGTATCTTTGAAACAAAGACAATGCATCCATAAGGAAAACGCCGATACTTAAAAGAATTTTTTCCGTTTCGGCCACTTTGCCTGTCTACTATAAGTACATCAAGAAGCTTATAATTGCATAGAAGGGTTAGGTAGATTTCAGGTAAGTTAGATCCGATTTCCTCTTCCCCCCTGTAGGAAAAGACCTTAGTGAGGCTGTTCACAACTCCGCTATTCTCCCTTCAAGTAGGGGGTCAACAATAGCCTGTTTTAACAAACTAACCACCCACTTTCGACTGATGCGGACTCGGTCTCCTCTCCTCTCGTGAAAGAATAATGAAGGGAAGCTTCGGGGGTCAAAGCGCATTCATTGTTCCTGTATAGCTTTTCTAGAGCAGAGATATAGCATGCATTCTGCAAAATTTTGGTATTGGATATTTCGTTAGGTTGTGCCGATAAAATTTGCTTGCTCCCTTTTTTTTCATTGCAGAACATAGATCCCTTCCCCTCGGCTTTCAAAATTATAATATGAAGTTCCGGGAGGGGCTGCAGGGTACTACGCTTTTATCCCTCTTGACACACAACCGGAAAATTGGTTTTGCTTTCCTTCCCAGGCTTTTCGTGATGTTGCCTCTCTAGGTTCGTGATGTTTCCTTGCGATGGCCGTCTCATGTCCCCCTTCCAGGTGTGGAACCCGCTCCCCTACCATCGCTCTTGCCTTCTCTGCGTCTGGCCCCGTCCTCTAGGTACCGTTTGGAAGGAGGGAGTGTGACAAAGTAAACCACATCTTTCCCTTTACACTCCATATATGGGCCTTCATTCATCAGTTCAAGGGTTTGGTGCCCGAAATTTTGGACTTCGCTTGGCCAAAAAGCCTCATCTCTGTCTCAAAAGCCCGGCTCGCGAAGGCTCCCTCTCCGTCAGTAGGGTTCCAAACCCCCGTCTCCTCTCTCTTGTGACATGTACATTTTCCCCTCTCTATTCCCAAGTAAGGTACAGTCCCATGCGGCGTTTGTGATCGCGGTCCTCTCCACTAATACCTATAGTGCCCTGTTATTAGGCCGGCCACCGCTAATCTGAACACCATCATCAATATCGGTCCCTAGGCCCCATTTATAGAAGTCTCGGCTTCAAACCGTCTTTGGAACTCCCCCGCTCATACGGCTCCTCTAGGGATGGAGGTGGCCCACCCATGCTTGTGCGGTTAAGGTTGTTTGTAACAAAACGACCTCATAGAAGAAAGAATGAAAAAACTAGTTTTGCCCTTTCCTTACAGTCAGGGAAATTATTATCCCGAGCACCAAAACCTAATAGTCCCCTTCTTCGTCGACTATCATCAATCAGAAGCCACTCTCCCGGGAACCCACTTTGTACTCCTTATTCCATTTTCGGACCGTTTTGAGGCGTTGGCTAAGATCAAGCTCATCTATCTCATTTTAAAGGATGAGATAAATGCTGTCTTTTTGGTCTTGGGGCGAGCCCGGCAACCCCATGCCGAAGAATGTAGCCCTTTCCAAATTTCGGCTAGGGCTTTTTTTTCCTCAGTGATTCGGTTGAGTTTCTTTTCCGTAATACAAAAAGCTTCTCGTATGTGGTGCCAAGCAACACATAAAAGCTTCTCGTATGTGGTGCCAATCCAACAATCTGGTGTCCAGCCGCCGTTGCTAGCCTGACGATACTTCAGGAAAAAAATCAATAGAAGTAGAATTCTTGAGCCTGGAGAAAGTAAGTCGCAATGTTCTGGAGGCAAGTATTCAAAAGTCAAAGAAATTTGTCCAATTGATGATTCGGGAGCCAAAATAAGGAATTCTTTTCGGACTTTAAAACCTGTTATGATAGGCCGTGCATGATTTACGTTCAATCATCCAGGCATTAATCGTAAGTAGAGTGAAAGATGTCCTTCTCCTATTTGATCATCAGTCGTCTGAAAGTGCTCACTGGGCTTCAGAGCCCATATGCTTAACACAGGTAATTCACAGCAAAGAGAGCGAGTGAGGGAGTAGGTAGGGGGGAGACCCTAACCGAGAGAGGATCAACTGCAGCTACAGGAAAACAGAGCCAGCGCTTGGGAGTTTCACCTTTAGCTCGAATCAAGCTTCCATAGTTTGATATAGACTAAAAGGCAAAGCATCCGATCAACTGAAGTTACATAGAAAAAGTGTTGGTGGATACCACCAAAGGTCTCCTCCCCCTGAAACTCAAAAGAAATCCAACTTTGTGGAGAATGATATAACCATTAAAGTCAGTAGGAAGGAGAAACATAAAGTCATTAAGGAAAAGGTTGATAATGAAGTTGCTAACTTCATCAAGAGGACAGATGTAGAAACATACTTTAGCATCATCCATAGACTGAATTATAAAACTTTACCATAGACTGTCTTTACAGTTCTATTCACTTCTATTCTATATGCAAGAACTTGACATGTAATGAAATTAAAAAGTTACCATCTATTTTCATATCTATTGGGTCCAGCTTATCAAATAGGATAGACTTTAGTATCATACAAAAATTTCTCTCCATTCAACAATATGCAAAAGTCTACAGGTTGTCCATACTACAAAAACAAATCTTCTGCTTCTATTATGTTATTTCTAGTAACAGTTAGCAGAAAAGAAAGAAAGCATAATCCTCAAGTTGAACGTAGATTAGAAAGAAATTAAAACAATTTTAAGACAAGAAGAAAAAGAACAATTGTTTTATAAAGCAATGGTACATGACACTATCATTTTTAAAGGTTATATAAGGTAATAAAATTTATTTCTGAGGTCACCAATAAAATTTGTAATACATAATTACTCATTATTGTAAAAAATAAGAAATTATGTATGGGCCATCAAAAAGTAAGTATATTAATATTATTTTGCTAATAGATCCCTTTATGGAAGGAATTTCCTATATGTATAATGTAATAGCTACTCTTGCAAACACTCTCACAAAGTTACTGTCCTCTCCACCCCTCAGACTTGAAAAATAATCCTATATTGACTATCTAAGGAAATGCTTCATTTTCTATGTAGTGAAACTCCAAAACTGAACGATTGTTTAGTCGTTTTAGTCGTTTTTTGAGCAGCAGATTTATTTGGAAAAAAATGTTGAGTCGACGGATCCCATGACGAAACGTCATGGGCAAGGATGGACCGTAAGTGGGGGTTCTCGTTCCAAAAACATTAGAATTTAGAAATTTTGGTACTGAGATCGGACTCTTTAAACGTCACGACGGGGCTGGCAGGACGGACCGTCAGGCATGACAGGCCCGTTCACAGACCCTTGGTAAAAAATCTAGTCTCTGAAACTCTTTGACGAACGCAGCAGGACAGACCGTCGCAGGCATGATGGCTGTCACGGCGGCGGGCCCCTGATGGGTCGGATTTATGTTATATATTTTAAGGGCGTTTTGGACTTTTCCTACTTATAATTATAAGTGACTGTTGATGTTTATATTCAATTACTTGGGGGTTTTAAAGGAGACACCTTCAATAATTAGTGGGTGTTACTTTGTCATCTTTTATACTTAATTATACGCTAATTAGGGTAAAAAGAAAAGGGTTTTGATTAAGAAAAATAGGAAGAAAAGAACAGAGAGAGAGAGAACGATCGAGAGAGAGAGAGAAAGACGCAGCTTTGGGAAGCTTAGCTGTTGATCGCGATTCTCGGTGTAGGTAGGTTATGGTTGATGCTATTCATAGTAAACTCTTAATAGAGAATGATATGTATTGGGGAGTATTCGGGTAGTATTGGTAAACCCTTATATATGCTTAATTGTATGATTGTATGAATTTGGTGATTATATAATGGTGATAAAATAGCTGAGAAAGCTAATTGAACCAAATTTGAAAAACCCTAATCTGCCTGTGTTTTAATGAAATTGATATGCATTCGTATAAAAGAGGCTGATGAACTAAAGTGATGAGAGTAGTGGAACGGGGTGGCACGAACCGAGACGTTTAGAATTAGGGGATCAAGTTGTCACGAACCGACACCGTAGAAATTAAGGGATCGGGTGTCATGAACTGGCATGTAGCATTAGGGGATAGGGTGTCATGAACCAACACGGAGAATTTAGGGGATCGGGTTTCACGAAAACCGAACGTAGAATTAAGGATAGAGGTGTCACGAACGCACGTAGAATAGGGGATCGGGTATGTCACGAACGACACGTAGATAGGTGCAGAGTGTAGAGTTACCGAACGAGAAATAAGCAAATGAATCTTGAAAGACGTTAAATATTATCTAATGAACCTAATTTCCAAAGGGTATGGCATTGAGGATTGAGTTCTTTTCATGCGGTGAACTTGGCGGTGTTTATTAATGATTAGTAGTGACTTGTTGATGCTACATGTTGAGTATTGTAGTATTTCATTATATTATTTGATCTATATGTTTTCTATTTTGAGTTGGCCGATGATACCTACGCAGTTACTTGGTTTGACTGACCTCTACTTGTAGGTTATCTCTTTGTTATTGGTGGGGCAGGCAAACGTCGCCATCGTCTTCAAACTCCAGCCGCAACTCTAGCCTTGTTCATCCAAGCAGATTTCAGGGGGAGCTATTGCTTCGAGGCTATTGATGCTTGAGATGCCGGACATGGAATAGACTTTTACTTTTTTTAGCTTCATTAGATACTCTTACTTAGTAATTGAGGATAGATGGCTTTTGGGAAGATACATAGTATTGAGTTTTATAAGTTATTTAATCGATTTCATTAATGAGTTTAAGTCTCCCCCATGATATTGTATTTATGGTTGACACATGGGAATTGAGATAGGGTGGGTTCGCTCACAATAGTAGGATAAGTGTGGGTGACAGTCGCTTGCCCGTTTGGTCATGACAAAACTTGGTATCAGAGCATAGGTTCGTTGGTCTCATCACACAATACCGAGTCTAGTAGTGTCTTAAGGAACGTAGGGGGACGCCTTTACTTTCTTGAGAGGCTATAGGATTTAGGAAAATTCATTCTTTCTTTCTTACGTTGCTATTACTGGATCCAATTGGTCTCTCGGTGATACAAAGTGGTATTCTGACCCAGTTCACTATATTTCCAGCGGGTTAGAACTAGAGCAACAACTACGCCAACACAGCACGGCAAGACAAGATGGTCTGAGCCAAGCCAATGAGGCTGTAGCTCGAAAGAGGAGTAGTGACAAGCGCCGTTGTTGAAGAGGTCGTGGGAGGACGTTCCTTAAGGGAACGAGGACAAGCACTAGCCCATCTGTGGTGACTAGGGCGATGATCCTCACCGACTGAGGAAGTGGTAAGAGAGGGTGTGGAGGGGAGAATGAACAGTACAGAATAGGGGCTTGCCACCCCAACCTACCACAGAGATGATCAATCAGGTTCTTGCTTATCTTGCGAGGGTTATCTGATCCGGGGACAGACACCTCCAGTGTTTCTGCAACAGCACCTCAGGCTCCGGGGGTACAACAGGCAGCTACTATGGGCTCCCCGCATGGATGCATCGTTGGAATAGGCACGTTTCCTGTCGGACCAAGGGCCTATAATGACAAATGATCCGCATGAATTTTCAGTCAGTTCTTGAAATTGACAAACCTCCAGTCTTCAAGGGTGCTGAATCTGAGGAGGCCTAAGATTCTGGTTGACTGTATGAGCTACTACACAAGATGGGTTCTAGTCGACCGGTTTGGTTTGTTGAGTTTGTAACACTTATCGGTTTCAAGGGAACGCCAAAATGTTGGTGCGTCACATGTTGACTGGGTCAACAAACCAGAGGCACACTATGGCGTGGGCATCAATTTTAGAGCTGTTTATGGAGAAGTATATCCCCCAGACTTGAGGATGATAGGAAAGAGATGAGTTCTTGAGCCAGAGCAAGGTAGGATGTCAGTTACTGCTATGAGCTAGTTTTGTGATAGAGGGGAAGAGTCGAAAGCCAGATAACTTCACCATGGCACCTCGACATCAAAAAGGTTTCGAAAGGGAGGTGAGTTAATGTGGTTCTTACTCTAGAGGACAGGGTTCAGGAGGTTACTTCGTCGACCAATCAGTCTCACACAGACTGTAGTTGGGGGGCCACCTCAGACCGGTACAACACTTCTCTGAGATGACTATGGCTTGACTCCGGGAGTGTATGGATGTGGGGAGATTGGACATATTAGGAGGAATTGTCCAAAAAGATTATAGCACCCAATAGATAGAGGTAGCGGTGGTCATGGTAGAGGCAGTGATTTGGAGAACGAGGTTGGCGATGGTAATGGTGGTCACCCAAAACGGCTGGGGTAACGGAAAACGGGCACTACAGCAAAACAGGTAGGGGCAACAGGCAGACAGGTGATGGGCCATTGTTTACGCTTTCCTGGGCGGTCTGAAGAGGAGGCATCAGATGCTGTATAACATGGTAATGGTACTCTTTGGTTGTGATGTGGCTTTGGTTATTGCGATCCTGGCTCCACATTTCATATTATCTTCCTCATTTGCTAATGGTCTTAATTTACATTGTGAATTACTTTGACATGCCGTTGTGTTTCTACTCAGGTGGGTGAGTTTTTGATAGTTGAAAAGGTAATAGGTGTGTCTAGTGACTTTGTGGGGAGCAATACTTCGTGTAGACTTGGTAATCTTAGAAATGGGTTGATTTCGATGAATTGTAGGTATCACGTGGCTTTTCTACAAATTTGGCACTTGAGATTGTTAATGCTAAAACTTGTTTGTAACGTTGGACAGCCTGGGACAGATCCGTTAGTATGGGAGGGTATAAACTTCACTCCAGTTCGTATCATCTCCTTGCTTCGGCTAAAAAATGGTTCAGTTAAAGGGTGTTTGAGCGTTTTTGGCACACTCAGGGATGAACTACCCAAGTACCTGCGATTGAGTCGGTTACGGTAGTTCGTGAAGTTAGTTCGTGAGTTTCGGAGGTTTTCCCTGCAGACTTCCCTGGTATGCCATCGGAAGGGTATTACGTTTGCGTTTATTTTGGCAGGTGGGGTACTCGTCCCATTTCCTACCCCCTTATAGAATGGCTCCAACAGAGTTATGAAGTTAAAATAAGCCCACTTCAAGAATGTTAGGGAAAAAGGCTTTATTAGACCAGTGCATCCCCTTGGGTGCTCCTGTTTTGTTTGTGAAGAAGAAAGATGGGAGTCTTGGATGTATAGATTACCGGCAACTAAATAAAAGTAAATAGTAAGAAGAGATATCCTCTCCTCGCATTGATGATTTGTCGATTCAGAGTTACAAGGTTTGTGTGGTCTCTACTATCGACTTGAGGTCTTGTTATCATCAATTAAAATTCACGGGGCAGCCAGATGTGCCAAAGACTTCTTTTGAACCAGGGGATGGGCATTATGAATTCGTGGTATGTCCTTGGACTACGAATCCCTTGCTGCTTTCATGATCTTGTGAACGGATTGATTTTTAAGCCATATATGGATCTCTTTGTGATCGATTATTCGATTATAAACGGATTATACTCCAAAAGTAAGAAGGAACAGGAGGAGCATTGGAGAATTGGTGGGAAATGTTGAGGGGAGATAAAGATTTATGCCAAATTCTCCAAGTGTGAGTGGGGTAGATTCAGTGTAGTTCTTGGGGAAAGTGGTTCTAAGGATGGGGGATGGTGGATCCTCTAAGATTGAAAAAAAAGTGTGAGAAATTGGGTAAGAAAAGACCTAATAATGTGGCGGGAATAAGGATCTTTGTTGGGTTAGCAGCTACTACCATCGATTTGTCAAGGGAACTTCTCTTCTCTTGCCTCCCAACTTGACGAACTTGACTAAGCAGAATGTTCATTCTGTAGGTCGGATATGAAGTGAGGAAAAGATTAAAAAATCAAGACCTTTGCGACTACCGCACCATCCTTACCTTGCTAGTAGCGGGTAAGTTTTTAAGAACTCCGTTGTTGTATGTGATGCTCTATTCTGGTTTGGGTTGCAGTTTGCAAGAGGAAGAACGTAATTGCTTATGCTTCGAGCCATTAATTAAAGGTTGCCTGAACGTAATTATCCGAACCCACGATTTGGAGTTGGCTGCAGTGCAGTAGTGTTTTGAATTAAGCAAGGAGACACTATCTATATGGGGTTACGTGTGAAGTCTATACGGATCATCGTAGCCCTACAGTTGTATTTACTCAGAAAGATTTGAATTTGAGATAGAGGATATGATGAGAACTCCGACGGACTACGATATTACATCGGTATCACCCAGGAAAGCTAATGTTGTGGCAGATGCCTTTAAGATAAAAGCAGGGACATGGTAGTTTAGCCTCACTGAAGCGGACTCTAGCGCCCATTGCTTAGAGAGTTCAAGGAGCTGGCTAATTGACTTTATGAGGGTAAAAGTAAATGAGAAGGGAGGATTTGTTGGCCAATGTGGAAGCGAGATCTTCTTTTCTTGACCAGATCAAGGGAAAATAGTTTGATATGAGAAAAACTAAGCGAATTCGCGATAGGGTGTTTGCGAGGTAGAGGCTAGAAGCGATAATGGTGAGGACGGTGTTTTGAGAATTAAGGGAAGGGTATGTGTGCACCGTTTGTTGATGATTTGATCCCACCACTATTCTTACAGAGGCTCACAGTTCGGATATTGTCTATACATACCTGGTGCCAACCACGATGTACCGTGACCTAAGCACACTTTGTGGAGTAGAATGAAGCGCGACATTGTTGATTTGTTGCCAAATGTCCAAAATTGTCAGCAAGTAAAGTAGACCAATTAGAGGCCAGGAGGAACACTTAGAGAATGCCCATTCCTGATGGAAGGGGAGAGAGAATGCAATGGACTTCGTTGTTGGTCTTCAAAGACATTGGGCAAGTTTGAGTCATTGGCGGTAATTGTGGACAATTAACTAAGTCTGTATTTCATTCCGGTTTTTTTTTTAAGAGGACTTACAATGCAGAGAGAAGAAGTTAGCCAGGACTCTACATCTCAGAATTGTTGGTTGCATGGAGTTCCACTTTCCATTAATCTCAGATAATCGGTACGCAGTTTCTTCTAAGTTTGGAGAACATTGCATGTGAATTAGGTACTGGTGGACTTTAGTTACTTCATTCACCGTCAGAACGATATGGGCAGTCTGGCAAAACATTCAGGGTGTTGGAAGATAACTTCGTGCATGTGGATAGACTTTGGTGGCATTGGATAACTCTTACCCTTAGCTAAAGTTTTCATACAATAATAGCTATCACTCAGTATTGATATGGCTCCTTCCGAAAGCATTGCATGGGAGGAGATGTAAGGTCTCCATTACTTTGTGTGATGCGTCGAGGTTAGCCTTTGGGGGTACTGACCTTGTGACGGATTGTTAGAGATAGGAGAAGGTGAAATCTATCAGAAAAGCTTTTAGCGTCACAAAGAGGCAAAAGGAGATGAAGAATCGAAAAAGGTTAGGACTTGGAGGTTCATGAGGGTGAGCAAGTTTGATGAAGGTTTCACCCATGAAGGGTGTGATGCGGCTTGTAAAAGGTATAATAAGCCCAAGGGTATATTGGAATTGAAAGTACTAGCGCGTAGGAGGTGGCTTATGGAATTAGCCTTGCATACAGGGGCTGTGTCAGGAGTGCATCGATATTCAGTGTCTATGTGAAAAAGATCCATGGGGATGAAATACAGCATTCGTAGGGTGGGATTCAGTTCGCTTGATGAAAATTTGATTATGAGGAGGAGGGCGTTGCCATTCTAGATAGAGAAATTCGCAAGTTGTATCAAGGCGAGGATTATATCCATCAAAGTTCAATGGATGAATCTACAAGTTGAAGAGTTCCATTGGGGAAGGCGGCTGATATGCAAGAAAGATATCCATTACTGTTTACAGATTCAGGTAGAGGTCTCCTTTGTGCCATTGTTTTCTATTATGATAGTTCGAGGACGAAAGATGGGTAAATTGGTATTCTTGTAACGACCCTGTTTAGTCTTGTAAGCAGCAGATTTTATTTTCTGGAAAAACTGGCGAGTCGACGGATCCCACGACGAAACCGTCATGCACGACGGAGTCGTGGGGGTCTCGTTCCAAACCACTTAGAATTGAGAAATTCGGTACTGAGATCGACTATCTGAACGTCAGGACGGTCGTGTGTGGTGGTGGCAGGACGGCGTCTCAGGCATGACGGGCCCGTCACAGACCATTGGAAAAAAGCTAGTCTATGAACCTGTTGTTGCGGAAAGCAGCAGGAGACTGGCGCAGGGCACGAGGCCCGTCACAGGCTGCGTTGACCCTGACTGGGTAAGATTCTGTTAAATATTTTAAGGGCGTTTTTGACTATTCCTGCTTGATAATTATAAAGTGAAGTGGTTGATGTTTATAATTTAATTCCTTGGGGGTTAAGGAGACAAACCTTTGGACTAATAGTGGGTTACTTTTTTCATCTTTATACTTATTATATGACTAATTAGGGTTGAAAAAGAAAAAAGGATTTGGAATAAGAAAAATAGGAAGAAAAAGATGGAGAGAGAGACGATCGATGAGAGAGAGAATATGAACGACAAGCTTTGGGAAGATGGCTTGTTGATCGCGATATTCGGTGGAGGTAGGTTAGGGTGTATCGATTCGTAGTAAACCAATGAAGTTAGGGAGTAAACTTTAATAGATATATGTATTGGGAGTATTGTAAACCCTTCTATATGTTTAATGTATGCTTGTATGAATGTGATTACATAATTTGATTATAACATAAGCATGATGATAAGCTATTGAACCTAAATCTTGAAAAAACCTACTCTACCTTGTTAATGATAGTGATGATGCCTTGTAAAAAGAAGGCTTGCTGAAACTAAAGTGATGAGAGTAGTGGAACGGGTCTTGTCCCGAACGGGACACGTAGAATTCGGGATTCGGGTGTCTGAACCGACACGTAGAATTAAGGGATCGGGTGTTCACGAACCGACACATAGAAATTAGGGGATCGGGTTGTCACGAACCGACACGTAGAATTAGGTGATCGGGTGTCACGAAACGACCCGTAGAATTAAGGATAGGGTTGTCACGAACCGACAAGTAGAATTAGGGGATCGGTGGTCACGCGAACCGACCAGTAGTATGATGGACGGAGTGGTCACGTATAGAATGAGAGAAATAAGCATGAGAATCTTGAAGTCGTAATTATACTCATCTAAGGAACCTTAATTTTCCAAATGGGTATCGCATTGAGGCTGAGTTTCTCATGGGGAACTGGCGGTGTTATTTAATGATTATAGAAACTTGTTGATGCTTAACATGTTGAGTATTTAGTTGATTTATGATATTATTGGATATATATTGTTTTCTATTTTGAGTGGCCGATGATACCTACTCAGTACTTGTGTTTTGTACTGACCCTATTGTATGTTCTTTCTTGGTAATTTGTGGGGTGAGCAAACGTGCCACGTCTTCAGCTCGCCGAACTCAGCCAGGTGCAGGGTTCATCAAGCAAGATTTCAGGTGTGAGCTTATTTATTCTAGCTTGGACTGGATCCCCTTATCATGTCTTGATGCCTTGAGATCCGGATGGACTATATTTTTACTTATTTTAGCTTCTGGACGATATCTTAGATTAGGTAAGTGGAAGGATAGATGTTCTATGTGGTGATGACTTCCAAGTTTTGGGAATGAAATAGTATTGTGTTTTATAAATTATTGTAATCGATTTTCATTAATGAGTTTTAAGTATTCCGCCCACTAATTTGTTATTAGGTTGATGAAACATGGGAATTGGAGGTTTGGTTTCGCTCACTAGTAGGATATGTGGGGTGCCAGTAGCGGCCGTTTTGGGTGGATGACACAAACTATAAATCAAGTTTAAGAAATTTATTCTACGAGGTGATCCTAAAAAAATTAAGCAATATTTAACTAAAGTTTCTGATGTATACTTGAAAATGCACTAGAGAAACAACAAAATGACTTCTAGACACTTCAAGACGTGTAGTCGAAAAAAGAAAAAAATTATCAGCAAATAGATACAAGACATAACCAATGTGGTTAAAAAAGAAACAAACTAAGCTTAAGACGAGCACAACCATAAACTCAGGAAGACTTAAAAAAGTGACATTAAAACAAATATTAAAACCGTTTTAAATTCATGTAGAGTAGTTACTTACACTTGACCAAATCTATATTAGGGACAAAATATCCTAGGTATCGCCTTCTTTAACACTTCAATTCTTCGAAGAAAGATGACTTAGCTACAACTCAGTTCTTTAGATAAAGGCGAATTAGCTTCATCTTCTACATTCAACATTCAAGAGAGAAAACTAGTGTGTCAAAGATAATGTGCCCAATTATACGTAATACAACTACAAATTAAACTCCCAAAATCAACAAAATTTGTATCAACAAAACAAGATCATAAAAACCCTAACTTATATTATTGACTGACACACAAGAATATCAAAATCTTAAAGCTATAATTTAGACTTTTGAAGATAAAATCTTTTACATGATAAACTATATTCCAACAACCCTAAAAATTTAAGACATGAGGCAAGTGCAAGTTGATTTTGTGAAGATTTTCTTTCAATTGTATACGGAAATATGGTTGGTGGTGAAACAAACAGTTTACCCATGCCTCTTTGAAGAAAATTGTTTCTTCAGCTCTCAAATCATTTGAACAACGAGCTCTAAGAGGAAAAATCATCTGTCTTCAGTTCATCCGGAGAAATCGCCTTCTTTCAGTGTTCAGCTGAAATGGTGTTCTTCATGAAGTTTGACAAAAAAGTGATGAAGATTGTAGTTACAAAAAGTATTGCAGTGAAGATGGGGTTCACTTTGAAATGGTTTCTTCGCTAAAATAGGAAGGCTTCAACGGAAATTTAGGAAATGATAGCCTTTATATTTCTTTATTTTTTTGATTTTTAATATTTAACTTTTATCTGTGTTATTTTTTGGCCAAATAAATGGGAAGGGGGAGACAAATTTTTAATTTTAAAAGTGTTTGAGAAGATAAAAATGTTTGTAAGACCACCAGCCCACATTTGTAATTGTAAATGCGATTACATTATAAAAATAACACACTTTAAAAGTTTGAGAATTTACGTAAATAGTTTTTGCCAACTTTAACAGCACTTATAAAGGTGTAGGTTATCCCATTAGAGAGTACACTTTAGAAGTTTTGCTAATATTAGTGAAGCTAAAAATCAAAATCTTTGGCTACACGTTAAAAGTGTTCCAAAATATATTATAGGCAACAATTTATAAGCGTTGTCCAAGATTATTGTTGCCGTAGACCTGAAATGGTGTAGTGTCAGGTTTTTAAAAGATTTAGTAAGGTTTAGAATGTTGGGGTTATAGATTACGGTTCTCGATGGGTTTATAATGGATTTAGGGTTTATTTTAGTGTTCATAGAATTAAGATTTTCTTAAGGTTTAGAAATTAGGGATTTTAGGATTTATGGTTTTAGGTTAGGGCATTTTTAAGTTTAAGTTTTTTAGGTTTAAGGGCTTTGATTTTATTAGGTTAAGGTTTTTAGGGTTTTATAGGTTTAGGGTCTAGGTCTTAGTGTTTTTTTGTTCTTCTTTAGGATTTCGCATTTATGATATAGGATTTTATAGGGGTTTGAGCTTAGTGCTTTTAGGTTGAGGGATTCCAGATATTTTAGGTTTCTTAAAAGGTTAAAATTTCTTACGTTTCTTGTGTTTTTTAGATTTGGGGTTTATAAATTTTTAGAAATCTTGTTTAACTCTTAGGGTTTTGTAGGGGTTTTAAATGATTCGTTAGGATTTATTTTAGGCCTTATATGATTTAAATTTTCTTAAGGTTTAGGGTTTTGGGTTTCTTTGGATTGTAGATTTTATATTTAGGGTTTTAGGTTAGGGCTTTGGGCTTAGGGATGATGGTTTTATTAAGTTTAGGGTTTCAGATGACGAGTTTTTTCTTGGTTTTAAGGATTTAGGGCTTTGGGTTTTTAGGTAAATGTTTTTTTTTATGTATTTTTAAGTTTAGGTTTTAAGTTTTAGGGTTTTTTTGGGTGTTTCTATGGTTTGGCATATAAAATTTTTTAGGGTGAGATGGGACACATAGTTGTGTTGTTTAGGGTTTTAAACGGGTATAGTGGGTTTGATTTTTTTTTTTAGTTTAGAGTTACGATTTTTGGGATTTAAGGTTTATATCTTAGGTTTTGTAGGGTTTTGAATGGTTATAAAGTTTATTTTAGGTTTTATAGGATTTATGGTTTCATAAGGTTCAATGTTTAGGCTTTCTTAGACTTTTGAGTATATGATTTAATGTTTTGGATAGGATTTAGGGTATAGGTTTTGAGTTTCTAAAGGTTTAGGGTTTATATTTCTTAGGGTTTATATTAGGATTAATGGTTTTATGTTTTGGTTTATGGTTTAGGGCTTAGTGTATTACTAATGTTTCAGATTTCAGGTTCAGGGTTTTATAAATGTTTTAAGGGTTGACGTCTTTGAATTTTTTCGGTTAAGATTTTGTAAGGTTTTATAGGTTTAGGGTTTTTGGTTAATGGTTTTATATAGGTTCTTAAGGTTTACCCCTTTGGGTTTTTTAGTGAAGGGATTTAGGGTTGTAGGATTAGGGTTCATGTCTCAGAGTTTTTTGGGCTTAAATTTAGCGCTTAGGTTTTTTTTTTTTGTGTTTTAGGTTTATTGTTTATGAATATGTAGGTTTTACGGTTTAGATATTAGGGTTTTGTAGGAGTATGAAGTGGATTAGAGGGTTTATTTTTTGGTTTTTAGGATTTAGGTTTTCTTGAGGTTGAGTTTTTAGGATTTAAGATTTTAGTTTAGGGTTTAGGTTTAGTTTTTTTAGGGTTTGTTTTTGTATGCATTCATATGAGGCTTTATAAACTTTTAGGATTTAGTGTGTATAGAGTATATTTTTGTATGAATTTTTAATAGTTTTAGGGTTTAATTTAGTGTTTATAGGATCAAGGGTTTCTAAAGGTTTAGGATTTTAGGATAAAATTTGAGTTATTTGCGTTATTTTTAAGCTACTTTTTTATGGTTTTATAGGTTTAGGGTTTTTGTGCTTTTATGGATTTAGCATATATTATTGGGGGCTTTATAGGCATTAGGTATTAGATTTTTTTTTTTATATATAGGGGTATTAGAGATTTTCAGATTTTATAGGGTTCTTAATGATTAACTGTTTGTAAAGGATTTTTTAGTATTTAGTGTTAAAGGCATACGTTTTATTTGTGTTTTATGTTTTTGGTTTTACATATTTTTAGGATCTACAGTTCAGCATTGGTTTCTGTAGGGGATTTTAATAATTTTAGTGTTTGTAGGATATAAAGTTTTTTAAGGTTAATAGTTTAGGTTTTCGTAAGCTTTTAGGTTTACGATTTAGGGTCTTAGGTTATGGTTTAGAATTTTCTTATGTTTTGAGTTTTAGGTTAAGACTTTTATTAGGTTGTTAGGGTTTAGGGATTTATGTTTTTTTGAAAGGTTTTTTAAGGTTTTATAGGTTTAGGGTTCAGTGCTTAGGTTTTTATAATATGTTTATAAGGTTTAGTATATACGATTAAGGATTTAGATTTTCGAGGTTTTTAGGTTTAGTTGATTTTAGTTTTTATAAGGTTTTAATGGTTAAGTGTTTCTTAGGTTTATGTTTTAGGGTTTTTTTAATGTTTTCTAGCAATAGGTTTTTGGATTTTTAGGATATAGGGTTTGAAACGTAGGTTTATGTAGGGGTTTTAACTGGCTATACAGGCTCATTTTAGGATATAAGGTTTCAAGTTTAGGATATTGGATTTAGAGTTTAGGATTTTCCACAGTTTTATAAAGGATTTAGGGTTTCTTTTAGTTTTCATAGAAATTAGGGTTTCTTAAAGTTAGGGATTAGGGTTTCTTACAATTTAGGGTTTTAGAAAAATTTCTTTTTAGCTATAAGGCATTGGTTTATGGTTTTTAGGGTTTAGGTGTTTGATTTTTTAAGTTTAAGGGTTTTATAGACTTAGGGTTTTGGACTTAGTTTTATGTATATTTTAGGGTTTAGCATAGACGATGTAGGGATTTATAGGTTTTTGAGCTTAGTGTTTTTAGGTTGAGGGAATTCTGGTGTTTTAGGTTTTTCAAAGGTCAAAGTGTTTTTAAGGTTATATCTGTGTGTTTTAGGGTTAGGGTTTACAAATTCTTAGAATTAGGGTTTAAATCATAGGGTTTTGTAGGGGTTTTAAATAGTTTTTTGGATTTATTTTTAAGATTATAGGATTTAGGGTTTCTTTAGGTTAGGGATTTTGGATCTTAGTAATTTACATTTTTTGTTTACGGTTTTAGGTTAGGGATTTTGGTATAGTGCCGATGGTTTTATTAAGTTCAGGATTTTAGATTACTTGTTTTGTCCTGGTCTTAAGGGTTTAGGGCTTTGGTGTTTTAGGTAAATGTTTTGTTTGGATTTTTTAAGTTTATGGTTTAACCCTTAGGGTTTTTCTATTGTTTAAGGTTTATAATATATGATTTAGGCTTTATAAGTGTTAGGGATAAGGGTATAGAGTTTTTTTAGTTTTTTAGTTTTAGGGTTTATGGTATTTTAGGACTTAAGGTTTACAGTTTATGATTTGAAGGGGTTTTACATGATTTTAGGGTTTATAGGATTCAGGTTTCATAATGTTCAACGTTTAGGGTTAGGGTTTTAATATATGATTTAGAGTTTTCGAATAGGGTTTAGGTTTAGAATTTAAGATTCATAAATTTTAGGGTTTAGGACTTCTAAGGGATTTAGATTTAGGATTTAGGATTTTAGCTTAAGTTTATGGTTTAAGACTTAGTGTATTTTTTATGTTTTAGATTTTAGGTTAAGGGATTTATCTAGGTTGTAGAGCTTTACGGGTTTGAGTATTTTGGGTCAAGCTTTTTTATGGTTTTATAGGTTTAGGGTTTTTGGTTAATGGTTTTGTCTAGGTTCTTAGGGTTTATGGGTTTGGATTATTTTGTTAAGCATTTTTATGGTTCTAGGTTTACGGTTTAGCTCTTAGATTCTTTTGGGTTTTTAGGGTTTAGAATAAACAGTATAAGGATTTATGGGTTTTAAAAACTGAGTTTTTTTTTAATTGAGGTGTTTTTGTTTCTTTAGAGTTTTTTATGATTAAGTGTTTTTTTGGGTCTTTCGGGCTAAGGATTAGGGCTTAAGGTTTTTTTTCTTTTCAAGTTTAGCGTTTATGAATTTTTATTTTTTAGTGTTTATAACTTAGTCTTTTTGTTTCGGGTTTAGGGTTTAGTGGTAAGGTTTTAGGGCTTTGGGTTTCTTCGGTTAGATTTTTTATGGTTTTATAGGTTTAGGATTTAGGGATGAGGTTTTATTTAGCGTTTTTGAGGTTTAGCATAAATGTTATAGGGTTTTTTAAGGGTTTAGTTGTTTTATGGGTTTTTAGGTTTTTCTCTTTGTAGTTTTATCGTAGTTTTTATTTATTTTTAAGATTTAGTGTTTAAAGATTATGGTTTTGTAGATATTTAATGATTTAAGGGATTATTATTAGGTTTATAGGATCACAGGTTTCTCAAGATTTAGTATTTCGGGTTTTAGTTTAGGATTTTTGGTTAAGGGGTTTGCAGTCTTTTTTGGTTAAGTTTTTATGGTTTTATAGGTTTAGAATTTTATTTTCCAGCTTAGAATTTTATATTAATGATTTTATCTAGGTTTTCATTGTTAAGGGCTTTTGGGTCTTTTTTAGGCTAGGGTCTCTTAGGGTTTTATAGGTTTAGGATTAAGGTCTTTGGATTTTTTAGGTTTAGCATATATAATTTAGGGTTGAGGTTTTTTTTGTGTTTTTTAGGTTTAGGGTTAACAATTTTTTTTTGGATTTAGGGTTATAATCATATGGTTTTGTAGGGGTTTTAAATGGTCTATAGGGTTTATTTTACGATTTTTAGGATTTAGGATTTCTTAAGGTTTTGGGTTTATTAGGGTATTATGTTTTGGATTTAGGGTTTAAGGTTTAGGGCTTACGGTTTTTTTAAGTTGAGGGTTACAAGTTGAGGTTCTTATCTATTTTTTAGGGTGTGGGGCTTTGGTTTTACAAAGAAGTGTTCCTTTAAGGATTTTATAGGCTTATGGTTTAGGCCTTAGGGTTATTTTTGTTTTTTTTAGGATTTAGCATATTCAATTTAGGGCTTTATATAGAGTTTAGATGTTAGATTTTTTTGGTTATAGAGTTTTCTTGATTTTTTTTGTTTTTTCAAGGGTTGATTGTTTCTTACAGTTTTTAACGGTTATTTGTTTCTTTTTTTTACGATTAAGGTTTTTTTTCTGTAAGATTAGGGTG
>JAKWJA010002026.1:0-34221 GCA_027704765.1 Solanum habrochaites | reverse complement strand
TAGATTAGGAGCTGATCTCGGGTAGGGTGGGGATTAACATTGGGGTAGACTTAAAGGAGAAAATTGGATGGGGGGAGGGAAAGGAAGAGGGCGAGGTGTGGATGGTAATAGTTAGTGACCATAATAATCGAACACTCACCTATTATCATATTTATGCACGCCATTGATTCCACTAACATGGTTAAGAATCCATGGTAGAGTGAAGAAGCAATAGTCTAACCTCAGTTTCCCTAACCATCATTGATCACTCATGAAATCAATTATTTAAATTTTTTACATTAAGCCAATTAATAAGTATATACCTTATGCGACAATAATGCCAGTACCATGATCCAGAAGTTACCAGTGACTCTCATCAACGTAATGCTATATTGGTTTCAATCTCGGTACCTGGATTCACAATGATAATTCATGAAAATAGTTCAACCATAAAATAATACATATCTAATCACTTGAACATACGAAGTACCATAATTTAATCACATAATTCGCCCACGCAGAAGATCAAGATCATAAAGTCATCGTATAGTATCAAACTATTTTGTAGAAGATGCATGTGGTTCAGGTCCTGCAATATTATTGAAAATCGAGTGTCCAAATCCAGTGTTATCATAAAACATATTCAATATATGTTTTTTGAATAAAATTTAAACGAGATGAAGAATACATGGATAAAATGAAGAGGGCAAATGAATAATGTTTAATTTGTCTTTGAAAACATGAAGATTACCTCTCCTACTGGAAGGATAATTAAATATGAAGGATTCACCATACCTATCTATACAAATTACAAAAATATCAACGCAATGATGATTTACCCATGGATATCACAGTCATCGCAAGCTAGACCTTCAACTTCACAGCTCAACTGAGGTTCTAGAGAGAATATTTTTTTGCGGGAAAAGTCTAAAATTTGTTGGAATATTTATAGGAGTGGGTGATCACATTGTTTACTCTGCTTATATACACATAAAAGAGCTAATAAAACCTATCCATACATTCAGTTTTTATTTGGGGGTTGGGGGTTGGGAATTTACCATCCACTCGCGGTTTAGGAATAAACCACTCATGCAACATGTTTGTCAAACACCATCGACGGAACCATCTATTACCGTATTGTCGTCGATGGCCGTGTATTGTCATTTCATTTTTGTTACGAGGGTGGTCAATTTTTTGTCTGATACATATGACGCACATATTTACCAACGGTCGCGAGGGACCGGCTAACAAACCAGAGCCGTCGTTTTTTCCGTCGTGGACCACTGGCCATGGGCGTGCGCCGAACCACGACTTGTGTCCATTCTTCTGGGGCCTTTTTTTGGGACCTTGTAGAAGTTACATACCCGATAATTTTCTATGTAAATCCAGACACTTAAAAAATTTATATTTTACGATATGGTTCACACAAATCAATCAGCACCCAAGACCTCTCAAACACTGGCTAGGCCCTTTTTGAAGTCCACACATTGAACTTTTAGAAAGGCTGATCTTACTTTCGACCCTTGGACGTTCTTATGTGTCTTGTTTACAATCCCTACAAACTCCAAGAAAAATCTCCATATCACATCTTTATACCTAATTATAAATAATTTTAAATAATTATATATATCATTACATACATCATATAATACTTATGGATACATGAATACCCCAAATAGCAAAAAAAAAAGACAGTCATCAATCAAACGTTTGTTGTCGTACCTTGACGTTCAAAACCTCCAATCACTTTAACTTTACACAGCCTCTATACAAGTATATAAGTAATTTTATATAAATGACCTTATTAACTTAATTTAAACATTCTTAGTCTAGAAACCCGTATCTCAAATTTCTGTGGTCTTTACATATAACCAGGTCTGCGTCTACAATATAATGTGTTTTACCGAGGACACAATAGTATGGGTCTAGGTTTGACCTATATGATACAATCTTGATTGTAATGAAGGAGATTGTATATTCTGTTTATTGTTTATTTATGAAGTCATGTTAGTCCTGTTATCGTTCTTGTAGTTGTATAGTATGTTTAGGCCTCTGGGACTGTCACATGTACATGCACTAGTAGGCTTGATGGGGATGATGAGTAGGGGCCTGTGGATTTTCTATATGATGTTGAAGTTCACATAATTTATTTTTGTGACTATTACCTATTATATTTTATTTGTAGTGTGACGTATTTTTTTTTGCACACAATGTTCTTGAAGTGAGATCCTTTAGGTATTTTCAGCGAGATGTTGTTCTATGTAAAGGTCTACTCGTAAGGTAGTATGTTCGTATGAATTTCCTATTCATTAGTACTGAAGTTTATGTTGAATTTTCACACATTGGTGACCTTAAGGTGTGAGTTCAGTGTGATAGTGGAATGGGACACTATCGGCATTGCACCAATTGTTACTAGAGGGTTACATTGGGGGTTCAGCTTAACAGGAAATATACGATATACTATGAATATTATAATTGTACGTTTAAATGGAATAATGTGTAGGTTATGTGATGTTATGGATAAATTCCATGTTTGTGTGCGGTGTCATAGGGCTATATGTGCTTAGTTAAATTCAAGAACTTATAAAAATGTTAACTAAATGCACATTATTCATAAGGGTTTCAAAGAATTCCCTTTTAATTCATGATTTATTCATGGTTGCCATACTTGGTAGTTTTTATAAACTAACAATCAATTTTCTTCTCTTCTAAGAACCTTGGTTTACACGCAAGTGTAGTTTAGATCTTTTAAAGGATGTCCCTCTTAAGTGAAGAGCTTTTAATGATTCCCACCCACATAAGAGGTACTTAGATTCAAGGATTGTCTTATGTCATTTATTCTTAAGAGTTAGTATAGCTTTAATATTTTATGTTGTAAGGGATGTGTCTTTGGTTGGCTAAGCGTACACTCTGTTGATGTTCAAGCTCTAAGTGCATATGAGACTTAGAGCCCATTTGGATGGCTTATAAAAATTAGCTTTTTAAATGTATAATTGAAAGTAACTGTAGCACATTGTTGTTTGTTCATATACTGTATTTATATGTTTGGATAACACGTGGTTGGGTTTTAAACAAATTTGTTGATAGTTTAGTGGCAATAGGTGCTGGCAGACGGTAGTTTTTAATCATTATGTCTGCAATACCATCAATAGTTTGTTAACATAGAAAATATTGTTAAATGGTAGGGTGTTTCTAAACTTCAAAAGATGGGAACAAATTAATTTAAAATATTTTACCTCCATAGATAGATTATGTTAATTTAGTCATTCCACATGAGTACACATTTATGGGTTATCACAATTTTCATAAATACCATCCTAATATAAGTCATTGATAAATATATATTAATAATACTGATCAACTCCTATGGTCCCATAACCTCAAACAATAAATAATAATATATAAATACTGGAGAATGATATCAATACCTAACTAATCTAATCATAATATTATATATAAAATTAATTTCTATCTATATTATTATTATCACGCTCCTGTTCCTAATAACTCACTCCCATCAATCTTACATCATCCCTACGCTCTACCTCTTCTGTCCTTCTATTCTGCCTATCACTCCCCTACGTCGTAATCTATTCTATAATATCCAATCACTCCTAATCATCTCCTACCCTCTGGATATAATCCATCATCTCTCGACTCACTCCTCATATCACAACCATCAATTATCCATCCCATACTCATCAGCCTCCAAATCCAACTTTCCACCTACTCCTACTCGTACTCTCCTATCACTCCCCGGAACTCACTCCCCTCGTAGCTCCTTTTGTTCTCATCCCATCCTCACATCACACTCAAACTCCTCCCCGACCACCCTAACAAATAAACATCAATCCCCACGAATTCTTGGTCCCACTGTCATACACATATCCGCACCATAAAAGGTGACCTTTTACATCTGAAAAACAAGAAAGACCAACAACTCACCAATTTTTATCAGTTTGGATTGACTGTCCATTTTCTGCCTCATCATAAGCAACTTTGATATTGTCCAACACTCTAATATGTGAGAGATGACTTTTGTTAATGTAATTTTGCGCAAACGGCATTTCCAATTCAGTCAATCCAACTTGATTGTTATCGTTGTTTACTATGTATTGGATGACTTAATGAATACAATATTTGTGGGTGTGCGTGTGTGTGTATGTAGGTGTGTGTGAAAGTGATGTGTCTTGCATATGATGTGCTTGAAATTTTCATTTTCCAAAAACTTACGTATGCAGATGCGATGTAATGATTACTAATAGGGCTTGGTAGTGAGACCTACCGAGAGATCAAGTACTTCATGTTACCTAGGGGCAGTGCTCCCCGAATCGTGATAGCTGCCCTTAATGCCAACAAAGATGTGTCTAAGAGGATTTGATGATGTGACCTATTTCTTCTATAACCTTTTCCATAAAATAGTTTTCTTATTGACGTTATTGCGGAAGAGAGTTTATAATTTTGCATTACTTTTGCCATACCTACTTGATGAACAAAGCTAAGAAGGCTTGGTAAAAGACCACCGAGCGTTAAAATCGCGGCGTGCAACATCTAGGTGGTAAAACTTCCGGTCTGACTGCTCTTAAATCCCGAGAGGATGAGTCGTAGCCATCATATCCCAAGCACCTCCATCGATAGCAGGGGGTGGATAAGTGTATTTTGCTGGTCTTCATTAGAGGTGTGTATCCGACAGGAATACATTTAAATATGGGGGTAACTGCTCGGAGATAAAGAATTTCTTTCACATAACACTTATCCTATTACCACTATTTTTGGCAAAGGTTTTCCTATCCTAGGGGGACTTTAAACTATTAGTTACATAACATCGTCTCCGCGAGTCAAGCAAAAAGAACCCCAAGAACATTCCCTTATAGCACGTGATTTCTTTAATTTTAATCATTTTATACAACATGTGAAAAAAACCTATTTCATTATTTGACTTTTGTGTCACAAATTGAATATTTCTTGGTTTTTATTAATAATATGTCTTAAACTACACTAATTAGAACACTATTCTAGTGGAACTAAACTAAACTTTTCACTACTGCAAGGCCTTTGGACAGATACCCGGTCAACCCTTTGTTGGGTTTACTATCCTCTCTTGGTGATCATAACGAAACTCAGAATGCCCACTCTCATTGCTACAAGATCACGATGAAGCTCAAAGGCGCCGCTATCACCGGTGAGTGAGTTCCACCTGAAAAATGTAGTATCACTTTGAGTATTTTTTTTTCTTTATTAGTATCGTTCCTCTTATTTAATACTTATAGATTTTGTATTTATTTGGTTTGTGGCTTTTGTGTGCAGGTCCTTTGAGAATGACAGAGGGAGTGTGTGGCAAGCCAGTTTAGGCAGATCATGAAGTCAAGGTTGACTTCACATGGCTAAGAACTAGTGCTCACCACATGACTTACCACCGATATGTGAGGGCTGGAAGTGCGGCCATCATTGCAAAGGGAGATACATACCTCCCACACACACGAAAGTTCTCGTGAATGCGATAGAATCGTTTGATGATGCCTAAATCTTTCTCCGAAGATCCACCTATCACATCGAGTGTTTTTGATGAAAGAGAGAGAATGTTGAAGCATTGTGATGTACTGTGGTTTAACGGTACTTTCAATGCTTTTTCCTTAAGTTTAGTGTGTGTCTTAGGCCTTTTTATAGTAGTTTTAATGTAACTTTCTCTTTGTTTGTAGGAGAACATTCCATAATGAAAAAGCAGAAGAATTGTGCTAAAATTGTAGAAGTGATGACCTACGGAGCCATCGACGGTCCATAGGTGGAACCCTTTTATGCGAAAAATGACACGTGGAAGGACAATGAAAATTCATATAAACAAAGTGTTTCGTCTAAGCACAAAGCCTATGCACCGTACCGTCATAATCGAACGATGAATTCACTGCACATCCTCGGTTGTGCTAATAAAGAGTAAACCCCTTGTACCCTCTGTTAAAAATTCTAAGTTTTAATAAGCTAAGAGCCATCGCGGAAAGACCTTCGTGCGCACTTGTAATGGCCGTTCGATTTACTGGTCCTGTCAATGGATAACATTGTGTAATAGAGAGAAAGCAGTTAGTAGATTCTAAGTGTGTGGAACGGGATGGAGCCTCGACTATTGCTTTCATTACCGGCAGGTGTCTGGTCTGTTCCCTGTCGTCGACTCAGACGCCTTTTGGGAAGATTTTTCCTCAAATTAATTTCCCTTTTTAGTATATTAGGAATTTTGTATTAAATACTAGTAAAAAACCTGTTTTTAATGTTACTCTTGGTATTTTTCCTTGAGTTAATATTTGGTATGTTAGAATCTTGTGTTTTTGAAAACTACGTTCATGTTTCTAGATTCAGATTATTGGCATTTTGTCCATTATTTTCTCTACCTCAGGTGATTTATTTGATTTTCTTCAATCTCATCAAACTAAGTAACATGCATTGCATTAGTTGTCTACTCAATTGAATTGTTACATATAAGGAACTGAGGTACCATATCGCATAGAACCAGGGTATGTTGGAACCTGGGTAAATAACATGATGCTTTAAATATGAGATTAAAGGCAAGGTTAAATAAAAAGCATCACACGTACGGACCAGAGGTGACTAGAGTAAATCCCTATTTGTCTACACGTGATTGGATCATACTGATCACTTTTCATATCAAAGTCTAACAACAAAAGGATTCTTATAGCTAGAAGTACCGTTTTGTAAATAAAAGTGAACCTTATTGGGAATAACTTATGCCTAGTTACTCTCATCACTTAATAATTCAAAATTAGTATACATTCTTGATCGTTATATTACAATAGAAATAGTTATATATCCTTTTGTTTAAATTTTACACCCCTTTTTGTTACCTAGTTTTCGGTGAAAGAGACTTGGATTCGATAAGCATATAAATTGTAGGTAAAGTTAAGGTCTAAATCCAATCTTTCCTCGTGGTGTCGGCCCCAAAACATTGAATGGGTTCTTTACTTGATACGACCGTTATATTCTTGTCGAGAGTAAATTTGAGCTATCAAAAGGAGAGCGAGTGAGTGGTATGTTGAAGTCTGAGTAGTCCGGCTACTCCCGATCCTCTCTTCCTGTTTTCTTGCCTATGTTCTTTTCCTCTAAGAAACTGTTATTTTAAGTTTAGATATCGGCATGTTGTATCTTTTTACATAGTATTATAATTGAATCTGTGAAGACATGATGGTTTCCACAAATGATAAACTGATTTAAATAAAATTGTTGAATGACTAGGCATAGTAACTGATTAATGGTGGCTATAAGCATACATTAGAGAATACCCACGAAATGACCCTAAAATCTAAACTTGGACAAATAGGATCTGATATCTTGATAGAGTAAATCAGATGTAAAGTGAATGTGAGAAAAATTGATTAGTCCACCCATTGGTGCATAGTCTCTGGAACTTCCCTGGTTAGTCTACTAAAAATAATGTTGTGATAGAAAATTGGCAAGATCATACACTCTTGTTTACATAGCGATCCTTTTGGTCTAGATACAACATATATTCTAATTTGTTAATTGATGAGGTTACAATATGAATAAGACGCTAATGTTTTGTAAATATGAAAACAAATCTCAAGGTAACTTAAAGTAAAATGATTACGAAAACATACTACATCTGAGAGTGTAAAGTTTTATAAAGGAGACGCAAATCTCTATGAACACTACTAAAAGTATGGAAGTTAATGCATACTTCATACTAGAAGCCCTAGCTTCTCTGATGTGTGAGTTTTAAATGGTATGGGGAACTTTATGAAGCTGGCTCAACTGATCTAGCTAATGAGGGAGTGATGCGTTTTCTTTGGTGAAGATTAAGAGGAATCACCAACCTCTTATTAGAATGAGGACTGATTTACCTTTATTTTCCGCATGTCCGAGTATCGGTTCTACCTATATCCCACTTCTTATTACTTTACTATCAATAAGGATATAGCAGGGTCAATCACACTATATAGGCTAAAGCAATGTTTAGTTGGGTCACTTTTGGGGGGGGGGGCTGGTGATCATCTCGTTTCGATATGGGAGACACCTAGTTCCTATCTCACATGAATCTATGTCGCTTAAAGTGTATTCCCACATGATAATGAGGAGAACCTCTAATGATAAAAAGGCACAGAATGAATGAACGATCCAAGGGGGTGGTTTAAGATAGGATCGAAAGAGGTGAAGCTTAACTCAAGTACTACACTAGGTTATTCTTGATCATTGCATATCAAACACCCATGAAAAGTCCATAAACTACATCCCCGGTATGGCTAGTGTTTAACACTACCGAGTTGTGAATGAAGAAATGATTACGGTTGAAAGATGACGCAGACTATTTGTTTTCACTGGAAAAAGAAGAGCTCCCTATTGAGGTCTCATATGTGGCCTCCTTTGGGAATATCCTACTGTCATCCTGGTTTTCCAACGCTCCAAATCGGCGTATAAAGAAGAATTGAAATATGTCAATAATATGTGCAATAGGTGATGATGTTGTGTTTTCAATGTATAGTATGATTCATGTACGTGATGGAATACTTTCCTAACAAATTTGGCAATTCCCTGTCCTTTCATAATCAAATTTGGTAAGTCCCATGACTTCGTATTCATTCAATTCTGGAAGATCCCCGTCCTGACTTTCCGAATCCAATCCAAGTTTTTTTTCAAGTCCATTGTAGTTGACCTTTACCATATCGTTCTTCTGAAAGAGAACCATGTATTACATACTATGGCATATATCCCTGAAGTGTACATGCATATACACATCAAGTGAACTTAGTACAAGTGTGTACTCATCCAATAAACTCTACAATGTTTAGGTCAGACATAGTTTGGACGTTTGATCTTCAGAATCACGCAATTACGCTATCCAGATGTGGAATCAATGCATCCCGGATTTCGTAGGCCCTGCAATGCACCTCGGAAGGACAAGCTTGCGCATTATAATATAGCTTAGTTAATAGTTGCGACTAGTTAGTAGGTTCACTTATACTGTGTTTCCCCTTTTATTTAAGAAAATTTGATAGGTATCATTTGGCAAGTAATACAATTAATACACTATGTGAACTATTTCTTTTTATGAGCGCTTATGTTTTTGTTGTTTGATGGTGACAACGTATAAGATGCAGTTTCATTAGAATGACTTACATTCATTCTAAACTAAACAAAAATTCAATTCCTTTTCCACTAAAATTAACCTAAAAGTGCAGTAATAAATGTAGCGGGCTTGTCTGCGACCTTGGGAGGTCAACGACGCAGGTCCTCACTTTGGGGTCTATATTTCTGGTCGTGGGGAAAGTTTGTAAGCATAGCGTTAGGTTAACTTCCTGAGTATAATAAGGTAACTATACCACATCGAGTAGTGTGTAAGATCAAAAGTAGTAAATTGGCCACCACTATCCTTAAATAGGAAGTCTACATGAAGCTAGCCATTCCCTCTTCTATCGATCAGCCTTTTCCTACTGTCGGATTTCTTGATTATGCAGTCGGGGTTATAACATCAATATTGTTGTTTTAATAATGCAATACTAGGTAAAAATAATTAGGTCAGAGGAGTGAGGAAAGCTATGGTGGATCAATAAGTTCCACCCCAAGCTCCACGAGGGATGTATCTATCCTGTTAAAAAACCCAACTTGCTTCATGTCGGAGTGCAAGCTTCTCTATGGCCCAGTATGGTAAATAGCATCAGATGCAGGACCCATACTGATTGCCGAGGTCAAATAGGAAGAATCACATAGAGAAAGACCACTAGCCCATATAGCATGAGTTACATGCTACAGACTTCTAGGATTAAAAACCCCGATTTCAATCAACCGAGTCCAAGACTTTCATATACCCCCCAAGAGTCATGAATTAGGTACAAAAATTTTGGTTTCCACGGGGCCCCTTCTACATTAAAGGCTGAGCTACTTCTATCTTCTCAAGGATGTTGACACACAACTTGGTGCAACATGTTCAGGATAGCGCGTCTTATGGAAAAGCGTTTTTTTGGTACTTTTGGAGCGTTATTGAGAGCGGAGCCTTCCTAGAAAGATATCTTCACTAGGGAGATAGGGAGTAGGTTGAGGAGTTATTTAACCTTAAGCAGGGGATCAATGACAGTCAGGGAAGTATTGTTAAACTATCTAGGTATGTACTATTTGTCCATTGTATCTATAGCGGGCCTATAAATGAGTATATTCTGTCCTCACAAAGTCACCGGAGATCTTAAGGGGAACTTGGTCTGGATGTCGATGCTTCCAATATAACTGGGACTTGTCTAGTTTTATGGTGCTGTCCAACAGGTGGGTGAGGGGACATCTGGAGGAAAGGGCATCCGTTTATTGCTAAAAGGAGGGCCTAAGACCTGATACTACATGAAGAGGTCCATACACCTAGCAATGGAGGAAATAGCCAGAATTTGTCATCCGGAGCAACCCAAATTGAGAAAAGGCAATAGATTGCAACTCAGGAAAATATAACTACTTATAGGAGTAGCAAACTATAGGAGGCATAACCTGGCCAAGAAGGTCCAATGAAGTGATATAGGCAAAACAGCCGTCACCACAAAAAAGAAATATGTGCAAGTGTTCACTCCCATGCTCGAAATGTATAGGTAGACACGCATTAATTTCATTATTCGGTTGCGGTAAGAGCGGGCACAGGGTTAAAGCCCACTCCCATAAAAACAATGGGGAATTATGGAGGTAATGCGTGAAACTTGAGGCTGATCCAGACGGTGGAGCAACGAGCGAGCCTCGTAAGAGGAACAGGTTCCACAACAATTAATGAAGAGAGGAGCTGTGACGTCCCGCCTGATGTTTTCAACAGGTCTTCCCTGTAATAATTCTATTCTCACCTCTGGTTTATGCTTACTTAAATCTAAACTATGGTCTACAATTTCTTTTTTAACTCTTTTACATGCTCTCAATTTTAAGATATTGCCTAAAGTTTTGCATGATTCTGTAGTGGTAAGTACACCTTTAGGAGAAAATGTAAGAACTAATAGAGTACACAAGGATTCCCCAATATTTGTATTTGGTAAGACTATGTGTGAGGACTTGATTTAGTTACCAATGCATGATTTTGATGTTAATCTTAGAATGAAGTGGCTTCATAGTATTTATGCTTTTATGGGTTGTCGTAGTAAGTTTATGAGATTTTGTTTCCATAATGAAGAAGAACTAGTCTGGGAGGGGTACAACTCTAGTTGCCCTAATCGCTTGATTTCGAATATTAAGGCCCATAAATGATGTCCAAGGGGTTATTGTATCTTCTTGTGAGTGTTAGTGATTTTAATCGTGACCTTCTTCCCATAGAATCAGTTCCTGTAGTGAATGGATGTATTTTCTAATGATTTTGCTTGAAGTTCCTTCCCCTTAAGAATTGATTTTGTTTATCATCTTAAACCACGACTAAAGAATTTCAATCAATTCCTTCCTTACGCATTCTATCTCCGGATGAACCAAGAGTTGAAGCTATGCAGTGTAAAAGACCTCACCTTTAAGGTTTTCAGTTAGGCCGAAGCCTATCCTCCATGAGGTCTCCTATGTTTCGTTTGTGAAAAAGTAAAGAATGGAACCCATTAGAATGTGTCATCGATATAGGTAAACTCACAATCACAATCCATATAATTATCACCCTTCCCAGAATAGATGACCTGTTCGACCAACTCCAAGGGTTTTGTTTGTTCTCAATGATTGATCTTTCATCAAGGTACCATCAGCACAGGCTTAGGGCTGGGGATATCCTAATGACAGCCTTTCATAACCGTTATGGTCATTATGAGTTACTAGTTATGTCATTTGGTCTCATGAATGCACATGTTTCATCTATTGATATCATGAATAGGTTCTCCGTTAATACCTTGACTCTTTCATCATAGTATTCAATTATGACATTCTCATCTACTATAGGAACAAGGAAGAGCATGAACATCATTTGAGGATAACCTTGCAGGTACTTGACAACATCATTTGTATGCCAAATTCAGAAAGTGTAAATTCCGTCTTAGATCAGTGAAATTCTTGGGTATGTAGAAGTCCGAACAAAGTGTCGGGGTAATCCCACCAGAACGATTGAGCTGTTAGAAGCTAGACCAAAACATCTTACTGAGGCTCTCTCCCACAATATTCTTAGCTTCTTGGGTTGGTATGTTGTTTCGCGAGGTTTGTCGAGGGTTTTTAGCTAGGTCCGAATGTAAAGCTTCCTCACTGTAGCTTTGACTGAAGGGAAGCCTATTTTTAGAATGGATGGAGACTTGTCAAAGAATTTTCCACAGGAGCTCAAGGACAGACATCATCACTTCCAAGCCCTCTATCTTACTTGCGTAAGTGTGGTGAAAATTCCCGCATGGTCAATGTGATGCTCTACGGTGTGGTTTCGTAAATTGTTTTCTCCTTAAGGGGGTGATAGGTGGTAGCTTATGCCATCCAGATCTCTCAAGATTCAATGGAACCAATTTTTAAAAAAACAAATTTTCGCCCCACTCTTGACCTGGAGTTTGGCATTTGTGTGTTTGGAGTAAATTGCGGAGCGCGACTACATATAAAATAATGGAGTCATATGGATCTGTTCACAGACCACAAAAGTCGCCAGTAGTTTATCACAAAGGGGATTGAATCTCGTCGACTAGATGTGTGGAGAGGCTGTTGAAGGACTATACAAGACTGTTAACTACCATCAAGGTAAGTTCTCGCTGGAGTAGCAGATTCTTATGAGTAATGATGGACATAGATGTACATCGGCGCGTTTGAGGATGATAAAAGAGTGGGATGGATATGACACGACTGACAAGACTGGGTGTGCGGATGATTCTTTACTGTTGGGGTTTTTTCACGTTCATCCTTGGTTTCTAATCATCCTATTAAAGTTAAAGAGTCAGAGAGGGGGATAAAATCTATCGATCCTGTGTTGATAGAGATGAATGACACACCTGTTGGTTTAATATTAATTATCTTTTTCCTTTGGGGATGACGTCATACATAGTGCACTAAGATAGGAATTTTTGACCAGATGTGAATGATTGGTGTACACATGAGTCAGATTGTAGAGGCCAATGTGTCAAGAGTATTCCTAATCCAGGTTCACACAGTTTTATTATATCTTAAGAAATAATTGGTGGGATGGCACAAGAAGGACAATTGCATATATGTGTGGCCAAGTGCCCATTGTCAAAAGGTTAAGTATAACATCTATGCCTTCTATGTCTACACAAAATAATAAATTGCGGTTCCGACTAGGCAATAGGGAGTCAGTTAATGTGGAGATTCGTGTTGGTACTTCCGAAGACTAGGAAGACAACCTGTCTCCGTATGGTGTTATGGTTAGATGACTAAGATGTCTTCACCTTAATCCCTGTGAAATGCACTATACAGGAAGCCTGGATTATATAGACTCTACAAGTGATGACTGGTGAGAATGGACATATAGTAATTCCTTATCATATCATTGTCCATAGATTAGCTCGATCATTACATATTTCTGAGGAGATCCTTTTAGTATGAAAACCTAGGAATGCAAGTAAAGCTTAGTACTCTGCCTTGCATCCTATAGATGATGCAGGTCGAGGCGGACTATTCGACATTGAGGATATGTTTGAGGGGCGTGTGGGATTGCCTTCAGCAGGTAGGTTGGACGACCACTCGCCCTTGTAGAGATTCTCGTATAATAATACTATCACTCCACATTAGATGGCACATTTGAAGAATGTATGTGTAGCAAGGTGTACGGTCTCCCGTTTAGGTCCTGAGAGAATGTGAGAGTCTCCATTTTTTGTCTCAAGGATCATTCATTAGCATAGAGGAAGTGGCAAAGTAATTATGGGGGTTTGTACTGGTTTACAGTCTGGGTCGAGGGGGAGGGAGGAACGAGGAAAAAGAAAGAAAAAGTCTTTGCATAAAAACGGATCCAAACGACGCCTAGAGTTTGATGTGGTGACCACATCTATTTGAAGAATATAACCTACAAAGGGTGACTAGGTTTGGCTGAAGAGTGGAATTGAGTGTTTTTTTAGGTTGTTGCGCATGTTTAATTCTATCCTAGCTCGTGTGGGTTAGGTTCCTACTGAGTTGGCATTGTCCGCAGCTATCTTCTATTCATTCCACTTTTTTATTTTCATGTCTCTATGTTAAAAAAAGTTTCATAGAAGTTGTCTAGAATCGATCTCTAACATGAGTGAAGGTTTGCGGGTCGCATGAAGACTTAGTCCTATGTGTAGGTAACTTTTGAGGGAATCTCCACAACAGGTCAATCGACTAAGGCGGAACCGCAGAGTATTTGCCAAAGTTTAGATATTTGTGGAGGATATAATCAGTGTGAGGGGGTGCTACATGGGAGGCCGAGGCCGTTATGAGATCCCGCTATCCCCGTCTTTTCAGTCCTTTATGTTAGATTCCCTACTCTTAAATCAAAGGTTCCTTATCTCTCAATTCTTTGTTGCTATTGCTTGACTGTGCATAGTGGTTATGATATGACTGGCGTTGTGCTAGATTATAAGAATTGTCAGTGGGGAAAGAATGTTCCTAAGTAAGAGTGGTTAATGTACGAACCCTAAAAATGGATATTCCTAGTAATCTTAACTAAATGTGTTAAGAATGCCTACAAATTAGAAGTCCACGTTCACACAGATGATTCGCTTAGAACCATACTCTGAACCTTACGCATTAAGTCCACAACGTGGAAAGTTTAGTTGAGCTAGTGAAAGGTTTGGTCCGGAGCAATTTAGGGCTCCACGAATACAAGATTTCTCTGGATGATTCTTTATAGGATGAACGAGAGGAAATCTTATTTTGTATGTTTTCTACCTAGCTAAGGCGTATATTTTTCACTATTTTCCAAGCACAGGGTAGTAGCAAAATTACCCTTAATAATGTATTACTTATTTAATAAACCAAGGTTGGGGTAATTTTTGGGAAGAGAGGAGGGCCCGAACATAGCTTTGAGTGAAGTCTTGCTCCACCGATGTGTCTGCACGGTAGAGTGGAACAAAGATTTAAAAAGTGTTTAATTAATTGTAAATTAAATTAATTAGTTAATATTCTTTAGAAGATTTATGAAAAAGGAAAAAATAAGTATTTTAAAAGGTTTGATAGAGTCCTAGTTTGACTAAGTCTTTACCTAAGCCAAAACAACCTTTCACGTTTAACTATCGCTCTCTCTCTCTCACACACACATCCAAAATCTCTATTTCTGTTCATGTTCTCTCTACCAAAACACAAGAATTCACCAACAACTAAAGGTTCTTCACACTTGAATAACATTCATGTAAAAATATAATCAAAACATATTCAAACATGTTAGGAAAAGGAAGGGTTTTTTCGTCGATGTTTGGTGTTTAAGCTTAGATTTGTTCGTGCGTTGGAAGAGGTCTTTTGGAACGTTGATTCTGATCCAAAAACTAGGATTGTTTCCCCGTTGAATGTCCCTGTCACTAGCTCCTATCGATGGTTGTAGGTAAGTATGTCTGCTGGTATATATTAGGCATGTAATATAATTTCATGATGAATATGTTTATGAATGTGTGTTTTGAATTGTATGACAGATAACCTATGTTTTCTTAAAATATGTGTGTATGTTTGTTAAGTGCATCATCGTGTCTTTTTGACACTGATTGGAGCATGAAAATGATATGTTTATGGTTGTATTTCACGTCTACAAACATGTTTAAATCGTGATGTTAATAAGTGATGTAAAAATACTTATTTGAGTTCAAACTCTTTATCAAATGGGATCTTGATAATGCACCAAAAGAAATCACTAAAAACTACTCCAAACATATACACATTTAACGTGAAAGAGGTCAGAAAATACGGTGCAAAAATTTGATCAAAATTTCAGCATTTTGTTTGCTTGGTTTCGGCCAACACAATGATAACAACATGATATTTTAAATGAATGAAAAATAGGTGAGGTCACTTGGGATTGAAGCCGAGACATCACACGTGAAAAGCTCCAAAAACGAAAATAAAGAACTGGAGTTAAGGGGGGATAGAACCTACGTACCCTTGATTGTAAAGTTGGTGAATTTCACTAACGCTTATTATGATTAATTACAGTTTAAAAATTAGTGAGGCACACAAGATTCCAACACGAGTTCCCTTGGCCGATTTTCCCTAAGTTGAAAACAGAAATAAAGAAATGAGAGAAGTGTGTTTTGAATCCACTACCTCTCAGTCAGATTTATGGAACTAAAAGAAAAATAAAAGATTGAGGCATGTGGGAATCGAACCCACGACCTCTGGGCATAATAAAAGGGAATTGAAGGAGAAAATTAAAATGGGGTTGTGGGTGTACGAACCCACATCGTCTCGTCCAAGAAGGAGATAGTTAAAATAAAAGTAAAAAAAGGAAATGATGTTTCGGGGGTTTGATCCCACATCCTCTTAGTCACAATGAACGAAAAATAAAGAGATAAATAAAGGGAAAAATTAATTGAAGGCGTTGGGGTTGATCTTGGGTCCCCAAACCATGTGGATCAGACAAAAATAAATAAATAAAAAAATTTTGTCCAAAGGATTTGAGATGGGGATCCATTGACAAAATTTTGTATTGATACCTAAGTCATACGTTAACAATTTTAAAAATAATGTTGCCTACATAGATCGAAATTGATATCTTGGCATACTCACAAGATGCATAAGTGTTGTACCACATAATCTTTGGAATATATGAATCACTTAAATGACCTATGAGTAAACACTCATGGCTTGTATGTATAGACCCATAAGTGTAGCATACATTTAAAGTAAGTAAACCTAAGATGTATGTAATCAAAATGATGAAACCCTAGAAGGGTCAAGTAAGAGTGTGAAACACACTAAATTGCCAAGTGCATTGCATATGATGAAATGAACATTAACGTATAAGGGTGAGTAATTATGAAAAGAAAATCTGCTAAAAATAATGAATGAGGATACAATATGATAAGATTCTAATGTGAAATATTAGATATATCTCAAATGATCCTAATTAAATGTTACCAAAACGTATTCATCTATAAGAGTGTAAAGTAAAAATATATACCAGTCCCTATGAACACTCTAATGAAAGTATTGAAGTTAATGCATACTTAATACTAATGATGAGATAACAAATCATCTAATAAGCTATGATGTTCTCATACTAGAAGCCAACTTCTATGATGTATGAGTTGAATGTAATGGAAATTTATATAGAGCACCGACAGACTAGCAATGAGCGGTGATGGCATCCTTCAAGAATGGAAGAAGTTCACGTAACTCTCATGAGATGAGACTGTCCAGCATGACGGGTATGGGTATCCTTATATCTACTAGTATTTGAACCTATGTACTTCCAATATAGGGATCTAGAAAGGTTTAATGCCCTATCAATGCAAGCATGTTTTGGGTCACTTAGGTCGGTTATTCCACCTCTTTTTGGTGTGGGGCAGAAACTAGATTTCAGGATGCTCACATGATCTATATCGATTAATGTTAAAGTTCCCAATGATGAATAAGGCCAGCCTCAAATGATGCGCATAATAAAATGAACGATACCAAAGGTGTTATGATAGGATAATCAAGAGTTGAGCTAGACTCATGTAATTACAGTAGGTCATTCTTGATCATTGCACAGCAAACCCGTTGAGAGTCTTAAACTACATTTTAGGTATCGTTAGTGTTTATACTACCTCATGGATGAATGAAATAAAGTACGTATGATGAATGAAGAAGACTCTGTGTTTCCTAAAGAAGGCTCCCTAGTTGAGTTCACATATGTTGAGCCCTCATTTTGGGAAGTCCTAATGTCATGTCTATGGTTTCTAAGTCTCATGTCATATGAACTATATTATATGATATGTGCAATATGTTATGTGTTGTTTGCAAAATGATAAGTATGATGATGCATGTTACTCTAATGGCATGATTTTCCTAAACAAAATTTGGCAAGTCCCATGA
Organism: Solanum habrochaites; assembly: GCA_027704765.1. Taxonomy (NCBI): domain Eukaryota; kingdom Viridiplantae; phylum Streptophyta; class Magnoliopsida; order Solanales; family Solanaceae; genus Solanum; species Solanum habrochaites. The sequence continues at coordinate 16,353 of JAKWJA010002026.1, read as the reverse complement.
CTTTCATAATTCAAATTTGGCAAGTCCCCTGCCTTTGTAATTCAAATTTCAAAAGTCCCTTGACTTTCTTAATGCCAATTTGGCAAGTCAAATGACTTGACTTTCCATAAATCATTTTTTTAGGAAAGAGTTATTATTGCCCATGCATATCCCTAGAGTGTGCTTTCATATACCCATGCTTAGTACAACTTTATACTAATCCCATAAAACTATACATTTATAGGTGCAGGCACAGGGGGATGTTAGAGATTACAGATCGAGGATGAAGCTATTGAACGTGAAGAATTCATCCGGACTTGGTAGTCCCTCATGCATTCGAGGACGCTTGCAAACTATATTCTAGCTTAGTTATAGAATTGATCTAGTGGAGTAGGTTCCACTAGCGTTTCTTTTCCGTTTTATTTTAGAATTGTGTTGGTGCCATTTTTGCAAATATACACTTAATACAATATTTAACTATTTCTTTCATTTGATGTTCTTAATGTTAGATGGTTGATGGTGAACGTATATGAATTTAAGTAGAATGACTTACATGAATGTTACGAATCAAAAATTTCAAATTTTTGGCTAAAATTATCCTAGATGAATTAAGGATGGTGTATGTAGGCTTGTATATGATCTTTGAGAGGTCAACGATGATGGTCTCCTCTTGGGTATAGATTTCGGTCGTGACAAATCAATATCCAAAGCTAGAAAATGGCATTATCCTCGAAGTAGTGAGGACCTATTCAACTTGGAGAGTGTGAATCCAAGTCTTCCTTAAAATGTCTTCACAAGCCTTCAATGACCATAACCTTAAATGTTGAGGAAAAGGAACAAAATAGGGTTAGCACATCACTTGTACTAAGTATGGGACCATATGCACAAAAAACATAAAATTATGTTGAAAAGGAATATTTCAATAAATTATGCAATTTACTTTTAAAAGCTTTATCACATTCAAGAACCAAAGCCAACCAATAAGACATCTTGATTAAGTCAAGACCATGTAAATCACAAAAAAAAAATACCAAGTTTAGTCAAGCCAACATGCATATCAACATAATTGAGCACATAGTCAATACAACTCTATTACCAAGTTATAATATAAACTAGCATGGATAATAGTTCATAAAATCACAACCAGGGCAAGACCATTACTCATGACCCTTATTAAGTAAACTAGTGCAATGACTAAGCAAAGCCCAATAAACCTTACTCAATCAATTAAACCCAACAATAATCATGACCAATGTCCAACCTGACATAGTATATCATTAAGAGTACATAGCATTAAACTTTATAAATAGACACCAAACACATGTTCATACGTGAAACCAATCATCATATAGTGGCATTTACATTAATAAGAATCTACATATATAGGAACATCTTCCTAAGACTTCCCTCAACGATAACTAGTGAACTGCTTAGGTAGAGTTCCATACCCTACCTAGACTAAGCTAAACCCCTCGGGTCATCCTTGTTAGAATTCATTCCTTTAGTTCATTTTATCTATTGGAAAAATGTTGCCTTAACAAACTTATACCATATAAGTTAATTTGAAATTCATGTCATAGAACCCTAAACCTGAGTAAGGTGGACTACTTGCGAAGGTAGTACCAAAACATGAACATAGCATCTACGTGGATCCATTAGCTAGTATTCTTATTAGGGCAACATAGTTTAAGACCCAAGAGATATAGTATGGACCCTCTTTATGCTACATGAATTATAGTATCCAATATCATGAATTCATTAGTTATCCTAGATTCTCTATATGGGAAAGGACACTCCTCAGTCTAGTTCACACTGTGCACCACTAGAGTCTCTTCCGAAATTTCTTTAATGCCTTTATTAATCATCATAGATTAATGTAGGTCATAGGGTCTATCAGTTGTATAATCATAGCTCATTAAGGAATGCATGAGTATTTTACTTTCATTATTATTCATATAAGTGAGGTTAGCACATTAACATAGTTACATCATATTAAGAAACATTGGTAAGTTATAACAATTCTTATGACATTTACATCTTAGCCAACAACTAAAAATCCATAGTTAAAGGCATTTTAATTCAACATCATACCAACCCTATAGATCTTTATATAAGGTATACTTCAATACAACTTCATCACTTACTCACAAGTAATCATAATTGAAGTAAATAAGAGAGATCACCAGACTAGATTAATCTCCTTCACAATGACATGTTCAGTGTCATACAATCAACCCTAAAATTTAACCCAAAAAGGGTGTAATAACATCACATAATAGTAACAAACATAATAACAAGTCCAATTGATCATTATACAACAATTCGTCAGTAGTTCGTAGCCTAGATTAGAGACTTAAATAAAGTTCATCATCTACTTGACAACCTAGGTCATTTACTCAGGAACTAGCACAATTGGATTAAAATATATCACAATATACTCATAATTAGCATAATAACAACATAGGATAGTATTTCACATACAGACCAAGCCAATTGTATCATATTATACAATTCAATTGAAGATCACAATCTAGGGTTAAGGGGGAGAAATCGTCTTCCACAAACTAGGTCAAATAATAAGAAATTAGTATAATTTAACCATAAAACATGTTAATCCACTTATAATAACCAAAATAAATTATAAACAAAACAATTCACAAGATCAATTTCGTATTTGAAGAAAACCCACTAAAAATCAATTTGGAGGATCCCTTTCGGAAAAGAGATCCCAACGATGAAAGAAATACAATACCTTACAAATTGATAAAAATTAATGGATAAACTTGATACATAGAATCCTTAGAACCCACTTTTTCATTGGTCTTCAATGAGGTTTCTTTGGTAGAGAGAAAGGAGAGAGAAAGAGGAGAAATTAGGTTTTGGGAATTATGAGGGTTAGGTTTAGTCTAATTAGGTTTAGAGTCTTTGAAGGAGTCCGTAGCTAACTAAATTAGGCCTACCTTATCCCTATATATAATTAAATAAACCTTTAAATAATGTAAGTTAAGTAACCAACAACGTTCAACAAAACAATCACTTTGAGTTAGGAGACCACGTCCACGCCCCGTTTATCAATCGACGGCAAGGGACAAATCGTCCTGTTGGTTTGTCGTTTTTGCCAGAGAGTTGACTAAATGACCCCTTAAAAATTTCATCTAAGTCTTCATCGATGGAGGTATCGACGAATCGTCCATACACCAATAGATCGTCATCATCACTTGTCCATGGACACTCCTTTTTGGCTGCTTTTTTCCATATTGCAAGGGTCCTCCTCAAGGGACCTTGTTTTTTCCTTAGGAATTTATACCTGAACATTTCGACTATAAACTTAATCAAATGAATTTAGACACGCTTCCACAAAATTTCATCATTTTTTAATTCCTAAAACTTAGTCAAATACGCTAAGGCACACTAGCTTGTGTTGAAGTAGTTTTCGAACGTCATGGACATTTCTTGATATTTTGATTCTAGAAATCCTAAACTACTTATATACATTTTAATTAACTAAAAAATTGTGTTACAAATCTTAGACTCTCATGTTAGGCTCTTGATTAGTCTTTAGACTTCTAGAGTATTATAATGTGACTATGCTTATTATATATTGATGCATTGCTTAGTCTTGATTGGGGTATGTGACTTCACACGTACATTGTACAAGTGATCTTGAAAGGGGGCGTTGAGTAATTGCTTATGATGGAATTTTAATTAACTCAAGCATGTAAGATATGAACTATGGCTTTGTATAATGTTACTTATAATCGTGAATTCCTCTTTATCTTATGGTATGGATTTATTGTGCAATCCTTGAATATGAATTATGGATTATTAAGTTAAAATAGAATGTTTTCAACTAAAGGTCCCCTTGTGTATGTTGTAATGGTTTTACTTTCATAGTTTCCACATTTAGAACATGTCGATTGTACTAACTCATATTTCTCCTATGTTTCTACTATATATACATCGGCTGGTAGGTCCTTATTAAATATGAAGAAAGTATTGGATTGCTTCATCCAAGGCCACTTTGTATGTCCTCATGTTCCAAGGACACCATGATTCTTTATGTTTTATTTTTGCTTATAATAGACTATTATTCTAATACATATAACGATACATTCGAGCTAGTAGGTCCTTATTGAAGAATAAGAAGAAGAAGAATGAGAAGAAAGGCTTGGATTGCTTCCTCCAATGTCAAGTTGTATGTCCTCAAGTTCCGAGGATACAATGATACTTTATGTTTCTTTGTAGCGTGTAATAGACTATTATTATACTTCATATTATGATACATTCAATTGTAAGAGTCCTAATATGAGATTTTTATGTTGAGTATAGATGATAAATGAGACAAGTGAAGATACTCTATTTTTATATAAGAAAAAGTTTGACATTGACTGTTAAAGTTTTAAATATTTCTGCATTATACAATGTATTTTGTAATTATTATATGTTAAGGGCTTTTATAAGACCACTTCAGGGTCAAGTACACTGTTTTAAGATTAGGGTGCTTTCGAGTCATGACAAACTTCGTACCAGAGCGTAAGATTATTAGATGATTATTTTTATTGGTTTCTCACGAACCATGTCTAATTGAGTCTTTTTCATAATTGTGAAGCGTGAAACTCATATGAATGAGAGTCCATGTGATGCTTAGGAACATTAACTTCTTTTGATATTCTTTAGTTGTGCCGAGGAATCTTCACTCTATGTGTCATTATATTCTTATAATTTTCTTGTGGTTATCAAATATATATAATAGAAGGGCAGCCCAAGAAGGGTCAAAGAGGAGATTGTGAATGAAGGAGTTCCTCCCTAAGGAAAACAAGATACTCATAATGAGCAAGATCCCCTAGGTAGCCATGTTTCGGTTAGTTCACTGATTTTGACAAATGGAGAGATAAGGGCGGATTTCTTAAACATAAATCAGGTGATGACTAATCAAGATCAAGTCGTAAATACACTAAGATACGGATATGATGGCACAAGATAATCTGGAAGTTGGATCCCATGTGAATCAAAATGTTAGTACCATGGTTTCATATTTGAGGGAATTCACTAGGATGAATCCTCCAATGTTCTTTGGTTCTAAGGTAAATGAGGATCCCAAGACATTCTAGGAAGAGCTCTATAAAGTTGTGTTTTCTATAAGGTTAACTTCTAATGAGAAGGAAAAAATATCCTCATATGAACTCAAGGATGTCGCTCAATAATGGTACACTTAATTAAAGGACAGTAGGTCTTTGAGATCGAGTCCATAAGTAAGGATGTTTTTTGGAAGGTTTTTCATGATAGGTTCATCGCAAGGGTGAAAAGAGTAAAAAGTTGAAGAGTTCATCAACCTTAATCAAGGAGGTATAAGTGTTCAAGAATATTTTTTGAAATTCACAAAGTTGTACAAGTATGCTCCATCTTTGGTGTCTTATTCTTTAGATGAAATGAGTCTCTTTGTGATGAGTGTTTTTGATATCTTGTGGAACAGTGTCATTTTTCGATGCTTTATGATAATATGGACATTTCTCATTTGATGGTGTATGCTCAAAAAATTGAGGAAACTAGGCTTAAAAAGAAGAATAGGGATGCCGAAAGGGGAAAACCCTATTATGGAGGTACTAAAATGGGTAGGGTTGAGGCATAAGATAAGCCAAGCAAAGGTTTTAAGACCAAGGTCCTCTCAATGCTCCAAGTATTTAAAAAGATAGGGTTCCTAACCGTAAGCCACAAAGAGGAAAAGGTTGTGGTTATCAAGTTGAGTAACCTACTTGTGCTAAATATGGCAAGAGGCATTTAGGATATTACTTAGTTGGCAAGATTATTTTCTATGGTTGTGGAAAGAGTGGTCACATGGTAAGAGAATGACTTATGGAGAATAATCAAACTAGGGAGAGTAATAATTCACAAAAAACAGGTCCTAACTCTGATGCTCCTAAGAGGAACCAATTATATGCTCTCCAATCCCTAGTTGATCAAGAGATTTTTCCCAATGTTGTTACCGGTATGTTGCAATTATTTCCAATTACTTTTTATGCATTGTTAGACCCCGGTTCCACTTAATCTTTTGTGACTCATTTAGTGGCTATGAAATTTTGTGTACTCCTCGATGTCTTAGAAGAACCTTTATCGTTTTCTACCCCGATGAGTGACTCTGTTGTTGCTAAAAGTTTCTATAGAAGTTGTCCCATGTCATTGTCAAATATATTCACATAGGTTTACTTGGTATAACTTGAGATAATGGATTTTGATATCTTTATTGGGATGGATTTTTTGCATGCTTGTTTTTCTTGCATTAATTTTAGTATAATGCTAGTGTTTCAATTTCTTAATGAAACCATTTTAGAATGGAAGGGGGGGGGGGGGAGTTTCAATCCATATTTTGAGGCTCAAATACGTTTGGTTCGAGTCACCTTCTTTAGAGTCGGTTCACGTAGTAAAGGATTTTCCAGAAGTCTTTCCCGATGATTTTCCTAAATATTTTCCTATATGGAAAAAAAAATAGGTATGATTTATTGTTTGATATTCAACCCATATCAATCCCTCCATAAGAGTTTTATCAAACGAAGCATATATCCATCGGGTTCCCTAGTATTGTTTGTGAAAAAGAAAGATTGGTCTCTTAGGATGTGTATCAACTGCAACCAATTGAATAAACTCCATATAAAGAATAAGTATCCTCTCCATTAAAATGATGGTTTGTTTCACCAACTCCAAGGGGCAAGTTACTTTTTGAAAACTAGTTTAAGGTCGAGTTATCATCAACTTAAAGTAAGAGGAATTTACATTACTAAAATAGCTTCCTGAAGAAGATATGGTCACTATGAGTTTCAACTAATGTCTTTTAATTTTCTAATGCCCTCATAGTTTTCATGGACATTACGAATTGGGTGTTTAGAAATTATCTTGTTTCGTTTGTGATTTTCTTCATTGATGATATTTTGATATACTCTAATAGTGAGGATGATCACATGAGTCACTTGAGAATTGTATTACAAGTCTTCAAGGATCATCAACTTTTTGCTAAGTTTAGAAAGTGCTAGATTTGGCAAAGATTGGTTGGTTTTATTGGTCACATTGTATCGATTGTGGGTATAGAGGTTAATTTAATAAAAATGGAGGCTGTTAGGGATTGGTTTATACCCTAAATCCCAGTGATATTTAAAGATTTTTTGTTTAGACGAGTATTATAGGATATTTTGGAGGGTTTTTCATATATTGCTTCTCCATTGACAACCCTAACCAAAAAGAAGGTTATTCTTGAGTGGCTATAAGCTTTTGATAAAGGCTTCCAAGAATTAAGGAAAAGCTTACCTCCGCTCATTGTTGACTTTCCTAGAGGATACCGAGGGTTTTGTAGTGTATTTTGATGCTTCATGAGTAGGTTTGGGTTGTGTCCTCATGCAACATGGTTAGGTAATAGCTTCTGTCTCAAGGCAACTAAAGGTACATGAAAAGAATTATTCGACCAATTATATTGAACTAGCTGTCATAGTATTTTCTTTAAAAATTTTGGTATTACCTTTATGAAAAGTAAATCTCTATCTCAAAAGAATCTTTATGATTATTTAATTTTTTCCATTTTTACTCCAAATCAAATGGATAAATATCTTCTCCGTTACATTTTGGAACATTTTGATCTGGATATTGTTTCCATAGCTTACAATATCGAATAATAATCCGTGAAATAAATTGCTTTTTTACTGCGCTTGTTGTAGTTGTTCTTCTGGTTTTAAAAACGATACAAAATCCAGCGTGGACTTCTTCCATATCTATCTTCTTAATTCTTGGAGTTGAAGTAATCAAACTGCTCTTGTATAATAACTCCAAATAAGCATAGCCGTTTGTTTAAGAATTGTTAGCTATGTTCTGTTATGGTGTTATACCCAATTATCCTTTGATTTGCATTAAAAGTTGGTGATCTCTTACGTCGGTATTTCATGCCTATTTTTCTATCTCTTCTGAGTATATCAATCTCTGGGTAAGCCCCTTATTTTATAGCTTGAATTTTGAATTGTTGATTTGATTTTCTTCATATAATATCTCAGCTGGGTGATTGTATAAAAACATATATAAAATAGATTCCTGGTAACGCTTTTGTTATGTGACAAATGACTGTGTTAACTCTGCCATTCCACTTATCTCTTCGCCATCAATGTATATACTGTATTAGTAACCCATAATTTGTATGAACATGTTTTAACTACTAAATTTGAACTAGTTTTGGGTTGTGCAACAACTATTATATCTTGTAAATTTTTGGGGTATGTAATCTTATTTGGATTTTTTGGTTGTGTGGATCTTGGATTTAGGTTTAAATAGTTGGATCTTTTAAATATGTTTCGATATAAGCATTTGTAATGTAATTTGTAACTCTTTTTAATCACTTTGTATGCTAATTGCATATGTGGAAGTGGTGATTCTTGTGGGGATTAGTATTTGTGTATTTACTTGATAAATGGTTTTGAGAATAATTTGGTTTAGGTTTGTATTTCGTGATTTTCACTAGCTTTCCTGCTTGTACTGCAGCTGTATTTAAATAAACTCGTCATGGGTTTATGGAGTTTTCCAACGTTTCCTTTTAGCTCTGCGAATTTCTGTGGTCGATCGACATAGCTCGCATCTTTATAGAAAAATCCATGCTGCTGACTGTATTTTTATGTGTTGGTAACTCTTATGTCCCATAATGTCAACTTTCGTGAAAGGTGTAATGGCTTTGAGTATTTCTGTTAGTGTTATCTTTTTCCGGTCAGTTTTAGGGTTCCTTGTTTCTTGATAGGTCAGTCGACAACAAGATTCTTTCAGTCTAATTACATCAATTGTAATATAAAAATTTAATAATTTAATACGAATTCCTAGTTTCTTTTTGTTGTAATTGAATCCTCTACTTTTTTGTTATCCACCATTGGTACCGATGTATTATCTGTCCTTACAATAAATTTATGTAAACTATTTATTGTATGAGTTAAATGCTAATAAACATTTATATAATGCACATCATTCTTTTCTGTTTATTCCATGTTATTTGTGCTCTGCATGAAGTCCGTGATATAATATCTACAATGGTGTTATTTTTTCTTTATCATATTTTGTATTTAAAAACCACCTCCCATTAAAAACGATGATCACTTGAAGCTGTTTAACAATAAGTAAATGTGTGATATTTCATCAGGAAAGTAAAGTTTTGGTTAATGTTTTACATACATTGTTTAACATGTCTATATGTTCTTTATCTATTGTGAAATAGTGATTCTAATCTTTTAGTTTTGTTTTGTGTATAATTTTAAATTCTTGCTAATGTATGTATATATTGTCTACTTGATTCTATAATCCTAGAAAGATTGTGATTCTTTTTCTGTATCTATTATTCATTCAAGGGTGATTATTTTGTACTATAGGTTTTGCATTTTTATTCCATTCACTATCTATGTGTATCCTAGAAATTCTATTTGTGGTTTCATAATTCTGCTTTTTTTTACTGAAGTTATACTGAATTTGTTTGAGTATTGTATAAATTTTCTAATAATTATAGATGTTCATCTTGTGTGTTAGAACATAATAAGATATTCATCTATATGATTCAATACAATTTTTCAACTGGTTCGGTTAAAAGATGTCCATAAAAGTGATATTCTACATGGTGCATTCTTATTATACCCACCCAAAAGGTAAGTACAATTCCATTCATATAAACCTGCGGGTACTGTGAATGTTGTAGCTGTTTAGATTCTCTTTCAGTTTTAGTGATAAAATCATATGTTACAACGAATTTACTAAAATAATTTATCCTTGCTATTCTGTCTTATTTTTAGTATTTTATTTGGTAATGGGTAGTTATATGCTTTAGTTTTAGAATTTAAGTGCGATAATCTAAACCGCGCTTACCTCTTTTGTTCACTATGTTTTAAACTATAAAATGCTTGGACTTGTATATTTACTATGATTCGATTGGATGTAATTATTTTAAGTGTTCATGTAATATGTATTTTGAATTCTTTTAACCATCAAAGGTATAGTTTTTATGGTTTCTGTTTTATTATACTTATTTCATCTATTAGTTCAATGTTACCCTATTTATGTTTTTCCCATCTTGTAGTGGATATCCTGTCTAATCGTTCTACTTGTTCATTAATTGAATTCTTACTTTGTCTATTGTAAATATGATGAATTTCTAAAGTGTGGTATTTGTTCTTATCATATTTTCCATTCTTGATTTATTTTTACTTCCTTTCTATCATTCTAGGTTTAAGTTGTTTGTTATTTCTTGTTGCTCCTATCCTGTTCCCGAATGGTGTGTACGCCACCAGTGTTGGTTTTTGTGATATATGTGGGTAGAATTTATCTAAACCGTGGCATTCCTTAATAACATGTCTTTGGTCGTAATTCAAAATTGACATTCTTCTATTGTTAATATTTATCATATTTGTATTTTTATATTTTTTGCTGTGTATGTAATGCAAAACTTTTTCCTTCATTATTAAATCCTGTTTACTACTATAGGTTGTTTTATGTTTTCCCATTATTCTTTTGGTAGACAATTATATTTAATATATTCGCTTCTGCTCAGTATCTACATAGGGGTTTCCTATCTGTTTTGTGATATCCTTCTACAATAATTTTGCAAGTATAAATACTTTTCATTATCATGTGCTTTTATAAATATTTTCTTATTTTGACAGGTATTGTTTAATTTTTGTTATATATTGCAGGTTTAACTTTTCTAACGTTTTATACCTTATGTAATATTATGATTTCCTGGTATATTTAATGGTATTATTAAGGGTATTCCTCCATATATTCTTTTTCCGTTTGTTTGCTTCATTATGTTTACGATCCAAACTAGCTAATTAGGGCAGTATATGTCCGCTTTTATAATTTAGTCTTCCAATTACTCAACTTTCTGATGTTATGTAATATCTTCTTGTCGTATTTTTTCAAAAATATAATCTTCGTGGGTCCTATTTCAGGTTATGGAAGTAAGTGATATGGTGTTATCTCTCTTTATCGATAAAATTTTGTGGTATTGTCATATTTCTTTAGCGGTACTCATTCTGATGAGGTGGTAGCTCTTGTTAAAGTATTTGGTACAATTGAAGTACTAACAATTTACCTTTTTTTCTTTTACCAATTATAAATCTCTCTATGTCAATTTCTTTATAGCTATAAGTCTATTATTGCTGTTAAAGTAAATTATTTTTTCGGAAAGGGCTTTTTCGATCTTATTTTATCAATTTTTTTTTTTGCTATTATTTTAGTTTTATTGTTTAATATATTAGAAGTTTTTACATCTTTGCTGTAAATATTTTACTGCCTGGTGCTAATTATATTCCAGACATTTTCCAATATAATACGAATGATTTATCTATATTTTATATGGTTATGCCACTGTATAATGACACTTATTATTAAATTTAAATTTTTGGTATATAAGTTCCTTTTACTTCCCTAATACAGGTTTTCTATAGGGTGTATAATTCATCATCTTCTAAAGTATATTTTCAATAGCGTATCGATTCGTCTCTAAAACAAGCTTTTATTAATATTTCGGTTCTCCTAAATTAAATATTTTACTGGTGTTTAAGCTTTTATATCTTGTATTTCTTTATCATAGTATTTTACGTAGTATAGGAGATATGCTTTTCTCCTTGCATATTACAATCTATAATATGTGTCTTTGTGACTAACTAAATAATATATCCTTGTGTAGTTTTAACCCAATGTACAAAGTAGGTATTTCCAAGTTACTTGGTTCAATACTTAAGGATTATCTTCCTTTTATTGGTCCAAAAATATATTATCAAATAGAATTTGGGCTGATATTCTTCATTTGATTCTCTTTATTATAGTATTTTTATCTCATCTTCAGACATTATATTCTTCATCTGTTATTATTATGCTAGATTAATATTTTTTCTTCATTTCAGTTTCATACTAATAAAAACTTCATATATACTATCGCTTTCACATAAGTCATAGTTATGTCTTCTATTTGCATATTGTTTTTCGTTTAAATATTACTCTGCAATGCTCCTTTTCGGATCTTTTGTTTTGGGTTTGTTTACAATCTCTAGCTAAATGTTCCTATCATTCCGCAATTATAAAAAGTACATCCGGGAGATTTTATTGTGGCTAATGGTCTTTTTATTTATAATTTTTTATATAATATATTCATCTTGTTTGTAATTTACTGCGTTTTAGTTATTTCTATTAATTTTTATACATTTTAGTGCTTTTTGCTTTTATGTTTCATCCAAACTGTGGTGCTATCTTATTTTGTACAACAGGCTAAATTTCTTGTAGTACTTTTTCCATTTTTAATTTTTCTTTTGGTTTTCACAGCCGTTGTTACGGGAACCATTGATGTAAAAATTTATTCAGCTCCTAAAGTATTCGAATAATCCTTCATAATTCAATCATTTAATTATTTATGTGCCTAAAGGGTTCTGCTATTTTGGAAAATATTGTTGTCTTATTAGACATTTACTTCATTTAAATTGTATGTGCTTTTTCTAATGTATTCCTTAAATGCACAGTGATTCCTCTATATAAAACAAACAATATAGCGAATTTGTTCGCATTAAGTTGTCTATATTATTTTTTTCTCTAGTTTGTCTTTTATCTGTGGTAATATCTCAAATCATTTCTATTGCTGATTCATATTTATCTAGGTATATCTATATTGTTCTGTAAGACCTCCTGTTTAGTCGTTTTTGAGCAGCAGATTTTATTTCTGTAAAACTGGCAGCGGCAACGGATGCCACGACGGACTGTCATGGTCACGGACGGACGTGTGGACGGGGGTCTCGTACATGGACACTTAGGGAAATTCTAAATGTGGTAATGAAATGACTCTCTGAACACCCGACGAAATGGCAGAAGGACCGTCTCAGGAACGACGGCCCGTCACAGAATTTTACTAAAAAAGTCTTATGACCCTGACGACGGAACAGGCAGGACGGACCGTCGCAGGCACGTGATGGCCCGTCACGGCGTGCGTAATTCCCAGTCCGGCGTCAGAGTCGTGATTTTAATAAGTTAAGGGGCGTTTTGCGAATTTCCTGCTTAATTATAAAGGAATGGGTTAATGTTAATAAGTCTAATTACTGAGGGAAAAGTGGTTTACCCTTAAGTTACATAGTGGATTATTAGTGCCACTTTTAAAACGAATATATGAGAATAGCGGTATAAGAAGAGGGTGTGACTAAGAAAAAGAAAAGAAAAAGAACAGCAAAGAGAGAGAGAGGATAGAACGAGGGAAAAGAGGGAGATCGAAGAGAATAGGAAAACACAAGGCATTGGGTAAATTTCGTCTGTCCACTAGTCTTCGGTGGAGGAGTAGGTTAGGGTTTTACAATAATCGTAGTAACTCTTAAATAGCGAATGATATGTGTTGGGTAGTATTATAAGCGTCTTCTTTATCCGAATGGTGTGTATGCATGATGTGATTTACAATATATGATTGTGAATGAAACAACCATGAGAAGCTATTGAATCCCAAATATTGATAAAACCTCCTAATCTCTTGTGAATGATGATGCCTTGATAAAAAGAAATAGGTGATGAATTTAACAGAATGAGATTAGTGGATCGGAAAGTGTCACTTACCGAAACTAGAAGTAGGGGACTGGGCACGAACCGACCGTAGATGTAGGGTATAGGAGTGTCACGGACCGACACATTAGAATTAGGGGGCGGGTGTCATGAACCGACACGTAGAAGTAGGGGATCGTAGTGTCAGTACCGACACATACAATTAGTGGGGACGGGGTCACGAACCGAAACGGAAGATGTAGGGGATCGAGTGGCACGTACCGACACATTGAAAATTAGGGGGATCGGAGTAGTTAGAGGTCACCGTTCCGACACATCGTAGTAGGGGATCGGAGGGTAAGTCCCGACACATTAGTAGTAGAGTATCGGCAGTGTCACGATACCGACACAAGAGGAATAAAGATAATGATCTTGAAAGTGAAAGATGAGAATATACCTCAATTAAAGAAACAGATCCCAAACGAGTATGGGATGGAGGCTGAGTCCCACAAATATGTTCGGTGATAGCTAGAAATGATGTTTTTGTACTTGTTGCTATCACATGTTAAGAATATAGTGATTTTATGATGTACTGAGAATATATTGCTTTCTATTTTGAGTTGGCCACGATATCTACTCGGGATTGTGGTTGTACGACCCCCTACTTTTATGTTTTCTTCTGGTATATTGTGGAATGCAGCAAACGCGCGTCATCTTCGACTCAACAGTAGTTCTCAGCCAGTTCTTCGTCACACCGTGATCTCAGGGTGAGCTAATGCTTCTAGCTGGGATGGATCTCCTTCCTCATGTCTTGATGCCTTGAAGTTCGGCATGGACTAGATTTATTGTGTTAGGCTCCTAGAATACTTTTAGTTTAGTAAAATGATCATAAGATGTCTTGTGGTGAGGACCTTCCCAGAGTTGGGGAAATTAATATATGTTGAATTTTAGAAGGTATGGAAACTGTCTTTCTATTATGATTTAGTCTTCCGCATTGCTTCAGGATTGATATTTAAATTGACAGATAAGGTTTAGATTGGGTGGTTCGCTCAAATAAAGAGGAAATTGGGTGCCAGTTCGCGGGCTCGGTTTTGGGTCGTGACAAACTTGGTATAAGAAGCATTAGGTTTTTTTCGGGGGGGGGGTTTTGTGGTATCATCACCCAGAACAGGTCTAGTAGAGTCTTAATAAAAACGGTTGGGGGACGCCTTTGACTTTTCTTTGAGAGGCTATAAGACTTTAGGCAAAATTCATTCTTTTCTTTCGTGCTATTACTTGGATCCAATGGCGATCTAGGTGGGGTGATGATAACAAATTGGTATCGACATCGCACTCTATTTCGCAGTTGTTGAACTAGAGCAACGACTACGCAAACATCAACATCCGCAAGACAAGAGGCAGCCTAGGCCAAGTCCACTGGGGCTTTTGTGTAGCTCGAAGTGGAAAAGTGGCAAAGGAGGCCGCACGGTAGAGGCGGTCGTGGGAGGCCTCCTCATAGAGGGATGAGACGAGCACCTAGCCAGCTGGTGCTAGGCCGGGACTCCTCCACCGACTGAGAAATTAGTAAGAGAAGGGGAGGATGGGGGAGAAAAGAACAAAGTACAGAATGAGTACAATGCCCACCCCAACCTACAACCAGCGATGAATCAATCAGGTTCTCGCATTATCTTAGTGGGTTGTCTGATCAGGGTCATTTTTTTGCACCCCCAATGTTTTCTGCACCAACACTCCGGTTGCGAGGTTATTACAACAAGCCATATGGCCCCTCGTATGGATGCTCATTGGACATAGGCACATTTCAACGCCTGATATGGGGCCTATAATGACAAATGACAATGAACTTTCAGTACTTTCTTGAAAATTGGCAAACCCCAATCTTCAAGGGTGCAGAATATGAGGGATGGATTTGGCTTACGAATTCTAGTTTTGATTGTCATGAGCGACTACACAAAGATGGGTTATAATAGAACGGCTGTGTGAGTCGTTGAGTTATCAGTTCAAGGGAAGCCAAAATTGTGGTGGCGGTCTACATGTTGAGTCTTCAACTAACCGAGTCACCCCTATGACTTGGGCTCCTTCTCTAGATTGTTTAGGAGAAGGTATCCCCCGGGACCTGGGATAGAAAAAGGATGATTCTTGATGCCGAGCAATGGGTAGGATGTCGGTCATATGCATATTTGAGGCTCAAGTTTCATGCACTATCCAGATAGCCACCCAACTTTGTTTCAGTCCACAAGAGCGGATTCGCCGTTGTGAAGGGGTTGAGTCAGAGTTTTTCTTTTGGTGCGAATTTCAGGCTACAAGTAGCTGGGCCCACAGCGAAATCTTTCAAGAAGTGGTAGAGTCGTGGTGGTGAGGTTTGGAAGGAGTGAAGCCAGGATGAACTACCATGATCGACCACCCAAAGATGTTCGAAAGGGAGGTGGTTAATGTGTTTACTCTAGAGGACAGGTTTTCCGGGGTTACTCAATTCGACAAATTCAGTATTCACTACAGACTGATCGGGGGTCCACCTCAGACGGTCAATATTTCTTGAGGGACCCGGCGTGAATCTAGAGAGTGTTATGGATGTGGGAGAGGGACGGAACATATTAGGAGGAATTTTCCAAGAACAGAGTAATGACCCCCAATAATAGAGGTAGAGGTGTCATGGCGAGCGTTTCGGAGGGCGTGTGTGGCCGATGGACTGGTGGTCACAAAAACGGGCCGGGGTGATGGGCAAAACGGGAAGCCACTTACATCATCAACATGGTTAGGGACAAACGGCCAAACAAACCTGAAAGGGCCATTGTTTTTGCTTCCATGGGAGATCGGAAGGGGAGGACACTGATGTTGTCATCACAGGAATCTTCTGTTTGTGAT
>JAKWJA010002025.1:0-28584 GCA_027704765.1 Solanum habrochaites | reverse complement strand
AAAAATTCATGACTCAAAACAGTGAAGAAACAAAAGAAAACAAAAATTTCTAGTTGATTCTCGTCGCAATTTCAAGGTTTTTCTTCAAGATTTTGTCCAAGGCGATCTTCGTAAATTAAATTCTACTAAGGTCTGGTTTCTATCCTAGAATCTGGGCTCCACAGTATTTTCCATGTCTTGAATATATGAAATCTCAAACTAGGGTTGTTTCGGATGTTTCTTATTGAACGTCCTTTTTTCACATAGTACCTTGTTCCGATTCTAATTGAGTATTAGAATGGTAATCTCGTCATGTTGTTGGTATGTGGTGCTAGCTGAGTTAATTGTTAGTTTCTGATCTTTGATGTCAAATGAGCCTATAGTATACTCTATATTGTTACAGTTGTATCCCTACGCTTAAATAACGACCTATGTATATTTGCTTTATATTTGTCCGCAAAGTTTCTAAGCAAAATGATGTGTGTCCACTTCATATGAATTATTACCTAATAGATTGACTTGTCTTGAAGATTGCAATTACTGCGTTCCGTATAGTAATATCATATTGAGCGCTACCAATATTGCTAATATCATCTTTTCTGCCTATATTAATGATAAAATGGGCTATATATCGATTCCCCTAAAGATTGCTATTTGATCAATGAGGAACGTAATTTAGCTTGTGCCAAGGAAATTGTCGATAAGTCATTGTCAATTATTTCTGACGGCCCTAATACTATTTTAAATCCATCACATATACTACAAGCAATATTAGCGTACTTGACACTTACGCACATCTAAGATATTTCCAATCATGAATCTCTCTACCAAGGGTAATGAACACATCATTTGTGACAAGTCCCCACATTGTCCATAGAACAAATTGAATGATGCCAACACCTGAAACATATTTCAACTGAATGAAGTTCTCCACGAACATCCATACAATTGATGATGAACTGATCTACCACAATGAAGGCGTACGCTAAGTAAAGTAGTAGTGATGTTGTATACAAAATAAAATGTGTTCTAAGTTAAGAAGTGACCAGCATGAGGTGTTAAAAGCCATCTAGTGAGACAAGTCTCCCTTTACACCAAATGATACTTTGTTATAGACACTCATCGAAGAAGGTAGTAGAACGTGTCGATAAAAGCGTCTCATTAACTCCAAATATTCGTTTATGCTCCAGTGAATATTCACCATGTGCATACGTGTACTAAGTAAAGGGACTGTCACACATCAGTCATCATATAGAGTGTACAGCCTCAATCTAGTAAAGCAGCTTCCATGAATGTTTGAGTCAACTTCTAAACGAAAGAAGAGAAACAGAAAGTGAGCAAAGCACCTATACGCTAGCTATGATCTTGTACTTGCAACATGTAAGTCGTCAATAGATGAGTCTACCACCAACGGTCGGATAAGAGTCCCGAATATTCGCTAGTCTCCAACTTGTACTAGCTTACATGCGTGAACTAGCCTATGGATTTCCAACCTAAGATATCTAGGTATGTTTGTGTCTCACCTTGCCAGTGACGATCACCGTATTTTCACCGTGTGGGGATGAGTACCACGACTGGTCATGCTATCTCACATGATTCTAGCTCAGTTAATGCTCAATAAGATATGATTCAATTTCTCCATCGACTGCCCCCCCTTTTCAATTTATCGGCGGTAAAAACAGACTGGAATTCACTTGAGCCGTGAATCACCCTATTTTCTTGTCGGTGTGGGGTCAACACATGTATTTTCATGGGCTAATCTTTTTCGCATGATCCCCTTAATTTTGCACTATCTTGATCTCCTGTTGGATCACTCATCTTTTCGTTGGCGTGGGAAGGACACCTTAATTTCTGTTCAGTCTTCCACCTCGATCTTAATGTTGACCCTAGATTTCTTCTCTATGGGTAATTACAAGAAAGAAGAGCACTCTAAAGTTCAAGGTTACTAACAAAAAGTAATGTCTATAAATTATCCCATTACCAACCTGCTTTGATAAGAATGGAATTGTATCCATAGCTAAATGGGGCACTAGCTATATGAAATCCTCATGTTATGAATATGTCAAGCAAACATATATATTGGGCTATAGGCTAATGACTCGCTACTTAATAATCGCAAAAAGTTCATAGGCTCAAGAAGTATTGGTACTTATAACTTATTTCTCTAAATTCTGTAATACGGACTGCCTCAATTTTAATGGCTTTAACCAATAAAGTATGTTCTTAATAAGATTCCAAAGCATCTTCCCTTTATCTCTGAATTACTCATCCTTGATTCATTATTATCGTTATGCGGACTTCACAAATATCATTTGCACTTCTTAAATAAACACTAGCATTACAGGAGAACTTTTTTGAACTAGACATACAATAAGCCCCGTAAAGAGACTGAAAAATAACTAATATTGTTGAAGAGCTCTCGGGTTTGTGTGGGCATCAAATGCAAAACGTTTCTCCTGTCAGTTGCTTTAAAATTAGTTGGATGATTTCTAGGTCTTTTATTCATAGGATAAAATGTCGCATTTTTGTTTCTTTGAATGTATAAACTATACTTCATTATTTTCCAGCGACATGTTTGTTTTACTAGGAATAGGATTTTCCTTGATCAGTATAGTCCCTTATGTCGTATTCGTGTGTGAAATACACCCATAACTTAGTAAAAGTGTGCTTCTAACCCTATATCTAATATTATAATTCTTTTCAGCGGTGCTAAGTTAGAGAGAAGGTTAAAGAAACTCGTTGCAAGTGTGTGACTCTACCTGTTTCTCGTCGACGTTTTATGGTTTTAGTGTCCTTCTTATGTTTGTAGAAATGCTCCACTTATTTATCGAGGCCTATTTATTTTATGATAATAGCTAATGGATGTTGTCCCTAGCCTTTCTTTCTTCAGATGTTTGTTTCAAAAGCTTTGTATTATGGCCCGTATCTTGGCAAATATTACATTATATATTTGATCTCTTGATTTGAGTGATTCTTCCATAGTTAGATTGATTTTTGTTTCGACTATATATATCAATGCCACATGATAATTTTCTTATATGAAGCCTTACGTATACTTTCATTATGGTTTTAAGTTTTTAATTTTTTTTCGCAAATTTATCATTATAGAGTGTTATGAAGCTACAGACATAGGGTCTTTTCTGTCTGTTGACCCGCTATGAGAGGTTTAATCCGACGCCCAATCGCGATTCCGGATCTCCACAATCGTGTGGTTGTGACATAAATTGACTTCATATATTGTGTGTCGACTTCTACTTATTGTGATTTGATGATATTTACACATATTTATTTCCCATTTGTTGGGCCTTGACTTGTGATGGTTGATGTTAAACCTTTGATTGATTGGTTTTGCTGAATGAGATTTGGGTAACTCATTGTGATTCCTCATCTGTTCATTTTCAATTTTTCATTGTGTTTATGATAAGTTTTCCATGACCGTATAGCCTTATTTTAAGATTGATTAGGGTTGTGTATAGCAATTGCGAATTTGGAATTGTTCTTGAATGTATGGCTTGTTAGTTGTTGTCTAATATTTTACTTGTTTATAAGGATGGCTAATGATTAACAATGTGCCTTATTATACTCGATTGCTGATACCTTAATCGTTCTAACTCACACTCATGTTCTAATTGAAATGACAAGGTACATTTCTCATAAATCTTCCCCATTCTAGATAGATGAATGATATACTAAAGGATCAATAGACTTGTGACCTAACTAATCTATGATGAATAATAAAGGCTTAAAAAAATTTCAAAGGCTCTAAACTTAGCACCGAGTGAACCGAGTGAGAGGTCCCCTTCTCACATAGGGAAGGGTAGATCCTAATGTACTCATGAATTCAAGACTATAATGACGTCGTCATAATAGGCTCCAACTAATCTCCTTGTTCTTCAAATATTTTGCAACCATAGACATACGAGCTGTGGAATCCACATAGATGCTATGTTCCATGTTTTGTACTACCTTGTGAGTAGTGTTCTTCTTTCGGTGTGGGTTCCATGACACCGATTCCAAATATCTCATGTGGTCTATGTCGGTTAAGACAAGATGTTCCCAAAAGGTAACATGAGTAAAGAAGATAACTCTACTAGATACCTAAGGTATTAGCTTAGTCCAGGTAAGGGTAATGCGACTCTACCCATACTTGCCATCTATTCAGTACCTTTAGGGAAGTTTTAAGAAGGATGTCCTTTTGTATGTATATTGCTTGCTTATAAATTGTATGGAGGTATATGATCTTACATGTTAATGACATAATGTGATTTGGTTTCACTTATGACAATTGTTTGGTGTCCCTATTGCTAAATTTGATGACTTTTTACTCTTCAATGATATGGAAATGGACGTTGGGCATTATTTATGGTTTTTGTTGGGGTTACTTGGTTGAGTGCGGCTATATGCCCTTAACTTCACCATTTGCCTTAGTGGGAACTTAATGGGGTTTCATAGTACCTATTGTTTCTTGGATTATATTTACAAACTCTTATTGTAGCTATTGATATTATAACTTGATGATAGACTTGTCTGATTATGTCGCGATTATGTTGATCTGCTGTTTGTCTTGACTAGACTATATGTTGGTCTTGGTGATGTACATGGTTCTTTACTTAATGAGTATGTATTAATTATTTGTATTGGTTATTGCATATGAATAAGGCTTTTCAAAATAAATTTGCATCCTTTAATGAAATGTCCCCTTTTAGCATGATTTCTATGTTGTATGTGCATGTGGTGTTATACTTAGTAAAAGTGATGTGCTAATCCCATTTCTCCGTTCCCCCCAATATTTTAGGTTCCGTTCATTAAAGGATTCGTGACGACTGTTGAAGTAAAACTTGAATTCTCATTCTCCAACTTGGGTAGGTCCTCACTACTTCGAGCACAATGCCGCTTTCTAGCATTGAATGTTGATTAGTTTTAAAGACACTTTGTTCATTCTCTTTCATTTGAGTACTAAGATTGTATATCCTATATGTGGCTTTTATTGTATCGATGTATGGGCTATGTCTAATTGTTATACTCTCATTTAGATGCTTATGATATGAAATATCCGTTTTAAGACTATGTTATGAAATATATATATATAACATACATCAAATATATGTGTCATAAAAGTAGAAGACTATGTAACCTTGTTATACGAAGGGTCTATGTAAACTCGATATGAATATATTATGTGTAGGCGAGAGGTCTATGTAAACCTCATGCTATATGTAGAAGAAATTTCTTAAATTTTCACATTTCAACCTATGAATGTAATGATAAATTAAGAGGCTTATTATAGTCCTAGTCGCTGGTTTTTTTCTCCGCGAGGACAACAATGCAGGTTACGTCCAAAGGGATAATCCCCGATGTGAACAAACTTGTATCGAGCATGAGGTCGAAGTATTCCAAGAAAATGGTTGGTCTCATGAAACAACGTTGATACACTAAACTTACATCTCAAATAAGCAGTGCATGCGGTCGTATCAAGTAAGAAACCCAACAAATGAGGTGAGATCGTTCCCACGAAGGAAAAATAGTGTCCGACTAACTTCAATATAATTATTACTATTATTTAGTCAATTATTTCCTTACAATACAAAAAGACAATTATTAAAAGGGGGTTTTTATTTTTAAATTGATGAAAAATAACTAACAAATTAAGTGACAACAAGTAAACAATCAAATCTTGCGAGATTTAATCAATGATAAAAGAACTACGTTGAAGTGTTCCCCACAGGTTCCTCACTGATAATTTAACTATAAAAAACTCTTTCTAGTATCTTGCATGCAATGTGATAAGTTAAGTAGGTATTGTTCTAAATCCTGGGTCCAGCATTCTAGAAAATTCACTCCGCCCCTGTCAGGCTACGGTGTTGCTATACTAACCCTTACCTTTAAATCATATAAGGCAGTGTATTCGGAATATGACTAAGTAATACTTGACCAATCGACACTTAGCTATTAGATAGGATACACTAAAATCTATGTTGATAATTCTTTTCATATTATCTACCTCCTTGATCCGGGCAAGTAGCATTACGGCGAGTTCTAACGTTGGGGGCATCGTTTTAAAAAGATTCTAAACGAAAGGAATTATCACCACATGGCAAGACACTATGCGTGGAAGTGTTATTTTAGTTAGGATTAAACCTCATTATTCACCCTAGGTTCCCACAAACCTAGTTATGGAGTTATTACCCGATAGTCATAGTCACAATAATTCATATATTTAATATAAAAATTGATGCACAACTTGATGAGACCACAGAAGAATAAAATCCAGAAATTCACTTGATTAATCACCAAATCACCAAATCAATTCCATACACAATGTAACAAGGCTAACATTAATCCTATTCAATATTAACAAGAGAATATAGAGTTCTCCAAGTCTAACAATCAAAAAGTCAATATCAAAGAGTCTACTAAACAAAGATTCAACCCCCAAAAATGAGGTTTGAACTATTAAATAAAAACAAAGCCTTAATAAAGAAAAAAATTCTAATTACTTGAAAATATGTCAAAACGCGGATGGGTCTGATGTACCTCGTGAAGGAAAGTCGTGGCACGACGGGCCATCATTGTATCCGTAGCTCCCATTACTTCAAAATTCTCTTCGGTCTCTTCATTTCCCTCGTACGAACCAAGTAGATGGACAATTCCAAGCAAGAAGTCTGTCTCATGATCCCGTTTCCTAATTACTTAAACTTATGTGAAGTTGACTACTGGGACTACTGGCTATGGTTAGACGACGAACCAGCAGCCGGACGCCGGGACTATTGCGGTACGTCAATGGACTTTGTAATACAAACTTGGTCAAGACTACCCATCCCTTCTTCAGCAGCTTCACTACGATCCAACCTAGGACCATCCCAAGCTCGACAGACCTGTCATAGCTCCGTAGATTGGTCTCTTATGCATGTTCTTCGCTCAAAATTCGTGTTCATCTGGGACATATTCGTACAAATAAGGAAAACTTAATTAAAAATCAATACAAAAAAGCTTGGGACACACACTGATAGTTAAGGAAAAAGCATTAAAATACCGTGTGATGAAAAGCAGGGTATATAAACCACCTCAACTAAATTCGTTGTTGTCCTCAAGCGACGCACTATGACTCACTACACAATATTTGTCCAATGTTATCCATATTCCTCGCTCGCAATCATTTGGTATCAATCCGCTCAGTCTCACATGTTAGGCATTATATTAGGCTTTAATTTGTTAAACCAGACCAGACACAGGGACTCACCATGCACTGACACCTATCCCTCTTTAATCTCACGATGGTGCGAATAGTTCCGGTTATGCATTTAGTGTCCTGCACTTCAAAACAACATCTCATTTTTTATCACAATGATTGCAGTATGAAGTATAAGGATTACTGTTTTCAACATTCACTCTTAGAAGAAATTGCACAACTCATTATAAATATTCAATAGTGCACGTATTTTCATGCTCTACTAAGTTTTGCCATACAACTCTTAGGATCACGATAGGACTTTATTAGCGTACTAACATAAGGCTCAGGGTCATGGTAGGGTCTGGCAGGGTATGATATTAGTTATACTTTACGTGATTATTTCCCTCTGACATATCGGCTAAAGTACCACTTTTATATCATTTTATTGTTGCCCAATTTCTCATATGTTTTTCACCTTCGATTTACCTTATTTCTTCATTTTGTAAGTGAATCATTTCGTTTCTTCTTGTTCATTTATTATATATTTTTTTTTATTAACTTTTCTTTCAATGGGTCTTGGAGTCACTTTATTTTATTCTTTTCTCTCGTGTTCTGAACCCCCACTTTCCAGAGCGAGCATTCCTCATAAGAGCCACCCTAAACTAATGGCTTTGCATTGCGTCAAAAGTACACAATACCCAAAATGGGTCAGGTCCCCGAAAAGGTTGTTTTAGTGCCAGTAGCCACCTCAACATATGCGTTTGCATAAGCTTGAGGTTGTACTGTCTAAGAGGGACAAGGGCCAACAAACACATTGTTCCCAATAAAGATATAGTTGGGGGGAGAAAAGAAAAAGTGTATTTTAAGATCAAATCATTTGGATCCAAAGAGGGATTAATTATGCCGGTTTTTGATTTATTAAGGTAAAAAGGCTATTATGAACAAGGCTAGATACTCTTTCTAATTGTCTATGCAACTTACTGTAACAAAGACTAATCAGGCACGTTCTAGCGCAATACAAATTAGGGGACTATTCTTTTTTTTGTCACGTTCATGACATCTCATTACTCTCCCAGATTATTAAGACACCTAGTTCAAATTTTAGAATTAGGGTCATGCAGTTTGGTATCTCTATGTCATGCTTAGAGCACACATTATCAATTTACTAGCAGTCAGCGTCATTTTCATACCTCAGCGCTTATCGTTTTTGTTTTAGCACATGCTTCAGAGAGTCATACTATGTACACAAGATATAGACATGCCGGTTCTTCAACAATAAAATAATCGTCTTGGGAAAAAGAAACAGGAAAGAAAAGAAAACCCCAAAAGAGGAGGATCGTGGCAATTGGGTACTAAGACATTACCCTAAGAGAACTCACTTTCCATTACCCCACCCCCAACAAAAAGAGATGCAATTGTTCCCCCAAATGCATCAATAAACTGAAATAAGAGAGTGGGCAGGTTAAGCAAAAACCTGGGGAGCAAGCATACGATTGATCAACAAACTGGGGTCCTGTTCCCCGGACCCACACCCCTCAGTTTTATGTTTTGGGTAGTTATGGGGGACACACCTCAGTAGTGTCCTCATATTGGCAAGAAAACAAGAAACACTATATAGTGCTTCCGTTTGTTCTGCCAAATTCTGCGACTAGATGTACAGCAGGACTGACTTACATCCCTGACGCGACACGGCCTCCGCATCCGCAAGCGGAAGTGCTCTTCTAGCAGCATACACATCTAAAGAAGCTCCTTCTTCAATGCAATAGCCTAATATCCTGACTTATCGATACTTGCGCAAGTATTGGATGATCTACAGAGGGGGAGGTAGTCTTTTTTTTTTGTGGTGGATTGGAATATCAGATACGTGGAGATAAGGTAGCCATCACTGTGACCTTTTAGTAGGACTCTTGACAGAATGGGGGCCTAATTAATCAGGAACCCCTAGCCTCTAGGGATGCATATCTAATATCCCGCTCGCAAACTCTCAACACGCAGCCCTTTGAAAAGGTCGACATGTCCCCACGTGAGGGGGATTGGCTGGGTGGGCTTTTGGGCTAGCACTTCAACCTCAAAAAACGTCCCAAATGCTCGAATGACATCAGCGAATCTTTCCGCTTTGGTGATGGACAATTTACGCTCCAGCGATACTCGCCTCACCAAAATAAACCTCTTCATTCCAAGGTTGGATGTGATGCTTGGAGTTGTGGGCTATTGAGCCTAGTTTTCCTGGACCCTAGCAAGTGGACAGAGTGGTGGAAAGGGGCCCTTTGGTTGTTGAGCCAATTCATTGGCCGTCATACTTGTGATACGGCCGTATCCAATAGTGCCCAGCGGGAAGAAAGTCTGAGCGGATCAAAGGTGCCAGTGGGCCACACCTGCGGACCTGCCCTGCTAA
The DNA here is from genome assembly GCA_027704765.1 of Solanum habrochaites. Lineage (NCBI taxonomy): Eukaryota > Viridiplantae > Streptophyta > Magnoliopsida > Solanales > Solanaceae > Solanum > Solanum habrochaites. The sequence continues at coordinate 19,039 of JAKWJA010002025.1, read as the reverse complement.
GGAAAATATCATGCACAGAAACGGGTAAGTAGTGTGTGACCTGAAATCCCTATCGTGCATGAAACGACTGTAGAAAACAAAGTGGAAAGTCCACTCAAAACGGCTTATCATTGTCGCCATCGAAACTACGCTGATCCCATAGACTATACTATAAGAGCCATGGGGGAAAGGATACTGGGCAGACAATAGCCATAAGAACTTAGCTGGGGTGAAGGCAAGGTATCCCTTCTTGAGGCTACATCGGATCCGTTACCCAGTCGGGCCCCGTCTCCATCAATAGCAAGTGAGGGCCATCCATCTTTTGTCGGTCCCTCTCCGATTGGCTCGATGCAAAGAATATCCAATATTTACAATTTTGCCATCGGTAGAGTCGAACTCGGTGGTGAGAAGGGTTCGATTGGCATCAAATGCATGGACAGATACCGAAAGGATGGAGGGCTGGGAGATGTCGGCCTCTATGGCGCATACAAGATGTTGCTCAAGTCGGGGGCCCTATATTGGCAGGGGCAACATGGCCTATAATCCGTAATCAAAGAGTTTAGTAGCCACGTAAGAGGCCGATCAAACTCTCAGACAAAATCCTCACTTAAAGCGGTCATCCAAAGTACGAGCTGTCCACTTAGCGTGTTGTTGGTGAAGAGGATTATGGATCTCTGCCATGATGGGGAGACTTCCATAAGAGACCGCCTCTCTCAGTAAAAGGTCGTCTTGGGTAGGACGCCTTTTATCATTAGAAAATTGGTTCTTAATAAACTTGGGTATTTCCCGTTTGACAAACAACCGGTATGGTTCGGGGGTCTGGCGGCAACCCGGGGAGAGCACAAGTCGGTGAGCTGGAGTGGGAATTCAGGACTGTCTGGCTCTCAGCGAGCGGCAGATTGTGCAGCTGGCGGGTGAAGGGACTTAGCCGACGCACAGAGGCTTCTTTACGACCACGAAACTCCTAAGGAAACCAGACGCTCCTCTTCATGTGTAGTGACCAGAAGGTGGTGTTGCCGTGTCCGGTGCGCTCTTTCATCAGACTGGGAAGGACGGACTACGCCGGAGCCCCATTTTGGGCAAAGCTTGGTACCGGGCAACTCGTGATGGAGTGGCAGAGGCCTGGAGGCAAGTTACTGGGATCATGCTCATCATCAGAGCTATACTAAGCAAGTAGACAGGGCGGGCAGACTTTTGAACACCAACGTGCGGAAAACTTGATCTTGTTTTCGGTGCCATTAGACGAAGACCTGTAAAGACTCACTATTAGTACTAGACTGAGCAAAACAGACAGCAAAAAAAGACAAAATAAATATAAGAGCAAAAGATATTAATGACTCTCTGTAGTAACATTGAAACATGAGACCAGGGGTGATGGCTCGTTCTGTGAGTAGGCGGGACCGTCATGGGGGGTCTGTCATGTATTACTTAAAGTGTTTATGTGGAGAACCCCTGAAGGAAAGTGGAAAGTATTGACAAGTTACTGACGATAGATAAGGGAAATTGGGACCATCGATGATTGAATGACGGTCCTTGTCCATGTCAATTGGGGGGCAATTATAAAAAAGTATGGGACTTATAGGACAGGGGTCTCGACAGTCATGACGGTTTCGTGCACGAGGAAACGTCATGGGTTATATACAGGTCCTGTCGTAAATGTCTGTCAGAGGACACTTGGGAAAAAATGGAGACCTTTAGGACACGGGTCTCTGACAACCATGACGGTTGTGCAGGATGGACCATCGTAGTAATGACTGTACGTTTAGATGTCCGTCAGAGGACACTTAGAAAAAGTGGAGACCCGTCAGAATAGGTCTCTGACAAAAGAATGCTAAGCAGGGATTGGAACGTCGGAGGTTTAGACGGTCAGTCGTAAGATTGTCCGTCGTCAGAGGACACTTGGAAAAAAATTAGAAGACCCTTCGGGACCAGGGTCTCTAAACATGACGTTGTGTGGACGGACCGTCGTGTGTTAATGAGGGTTCGTTTAGATATCCGTAAAGAAACTTAGTTAAAGTGGCGACCCTAGGACTAGGTCTCTGACAACCAGAAACGGTGGTGCAGGACGGAACGTAGTCGTGAATGACGTCTATCGCATGTGTCCGTTGGTGGACACTTCAGAGAAAATGAACAGTGGTGTGTTCGAATAGACCCTATGACAGTCTGTGTGGGTAATAGGATTCGTCATGTGGTCTCGTCTGTCATTCAGTTATAGAACTGAAGAGTTGTCACAATCACCCTATATGTGACTACAATGGAAAACTAGTGATTAAACATACAGTTTCTAACCCAAACTAGCAATGCTAAAAATATCATTTCTCGAGTTTTAACACAAACCAATTCGAGGATTCTCAACATAGGGTCACATAAAAATTTGATCAAAGATGAAGACCCACCAAAAGAATAGGCTAATAATAATTGAAAAACACACAAATGCAATGTCAAAGGAGGCGTAGAGATCAGTACACCATACCCCGAGATATGAGTAAGAATGAGAAGAGGAGAAAAAAAAAAACAAGGGAGAACTTGAGTTATCAAGAGCAAAAACCACAGGCAGCGACTCAACAGTTAGAAAGGAGCGATTTTTGAATTGCGGGGATTGGGGCATGAGTCAGTTGATCGAGAAGAGAATAGGAAGTTGGAAGTGGAAAGGGAGAGGTAAATGGGAGAAGAGAAAGAGGGAAGGAAATGGTTGAAATGAAGGGGTGGGTTTTTTAAATGTTGACAATTTTTAAATAGCCCAGTCAGGTCGTACGTCGGGTTGTGGGTATGCTGTGTTATGTAATGATGCAACGAGTCCCTGACAACGATCCATCGCAGATTGCGACGGTCCGTATGGTTGTCGCGTGTGTCCTAATTTTGAAAATAAAGGAAAATACATACCTGGAGACAGATTCATGCGTACGGTCCGTCGCATGAGTGAGATCCGTCGATGTATCCGTCCGTGACTGTTTCCAGAGTGATTTTCTGCCAGAATTTCTTGGCTGATTGTGCCGTCGAAAATTTAAAAACCCATAGTAGAAAATGCTACCATACTAGAAAGACAAGAGAAAAACTATAAGTATTGGTTTTGCCTCAAGGAGCGTCCCTGATTATGTCGCGGCGCACGATGAAGGACACTTGAGTACTCAACGTCATCAAGATCGGTATGCTCGATCACTTCATTCACGATTCACATTCAGGGAATAGATTCTAATTCGTGTCATTCACATTTTAAACTACATTACCCTCCTTGTTTCTAACTCAACTGCCTCCATGAGAATAGTTGGGTAACCAAGTAAGGGCCAGTCAATTTGAACTTGAGGCTTGAAAGAAACAGAGCCGCGACGAATTGGTATTAAAAGTTACCAAATCCCCAACCACAAACTCTCATTTTTCAATTTTTAGGTCATGGTACTTCTTATCTTTTGTTGTAGGGAATTATGGCAGATACAATTGAGCGCACCAATCTGCCCCTCATGGAACTACAAATGTGGGGAAGTTCTCTTCTTTATTGTTCAATAGTAGAATTTCATCTGCCCCTCTTTCCATATCAATAAGCTTTACCCGTAGAAGGAATGGCCTACGAGAATTAATAGGCACTTCAAAATCGACTTCACAATCAAGAATAACAAAATGCCTCGAAAATATGAATGACTCCACTTTACTAGCACATGTAGAGTATCCCTATAAGACTTTTTACTGTTCGCTCAGCATCGGTAGGCTTGCATCGCCAATGGGCTTTGATCAGCCAAACCCCAACTGCTTTTTAAATCGAGAGGGGCAATGAATTTTTATGGTGGTCCCCAGATCACATAATTGCTTTTCAAAAATTGAAATGAACCAGACTGTACCAGGAATAGGGACGACCCGGAATCTTTTTCTTTTGTACTCAGAGATTTGAGCAATATCCAACTTCAATGCGGCATTCTTCATCGTCCTCAAAAGTGACCGACTTTTCGTTGTAACAGACCTCATAAACTGGCATCACGGGGCATGTTATAGAGTTCTATCCAAATGGGACATGATAGAAAAAACTTCTTCAACATTGTTATGAAAAAATGCCGAGATTTCCCATCCTCATCTTTCACTAATCTTGAGGAAAGGGTGGTGGTGTCTATGCATGGGAGTTACCTTTGTAGGACACTTCATCTCTCTTCCAGTGTTATCTTCTACTACCACAACCTCTAACACTTTATCAATATCTTTTATCACCTTCTATATTAGATGACGTACGTGTGTGTCATTGGTGTGCTTACCACCCCGAGTAGTTAATGTCCATACACTATCCAAATTTTCAAATTTTGGACAGTGTTGGTAGGAAGAGTTGCTCCGGTTTTGTGTGTGCTCACAGTCGAGAGATATTGGTCCATTTGCCCAACTAAAAAGCTGCTTAATGATATTGATGTGTATCAAATTGTTCCCATACCCGCTAACGCACTCCTTATATATTTAATGTGCAATCATCTAGCATCGAACCTCCTCATTATTGCTGGAAGGTTTGGAACCATATCCTCAACTCGCGCCATACTATCTACACCCTATCCCTAGTTGACTTCACAATTTTGAGAAGGGGACATAGGGCCCATTCCTATCCTTTATGTTACCATAGTTACCCTTGTTGAAGTTGTTATCGCGGTTGTAGTTTCCATATCGGACATAATGCACCCTCACAGTTAAGTTATCCTATATCTTGACATTGGTTTCCTGACCTTGGTGTAATTCTCCTGACTTTGAATCCTTGGGCACTCGGGTCGGAAACCGTAATTCTGGTATTTTCGCATAGGAATTCTTTTCATTATGATTCATCATTTAATGGTGGTGGTTTAGACTAGTAGTGATTGCATTTATTCTTTTTTTTTGCACCCCAGATGGACATGTTTTATTTACAACCCAATCTTAGTTCGATCTAAGCCATCTCTTCACGAATCTCATCTGGCGTTGGGTGTGGTGGATTGCACGCAAAGGTATTTCTTCGAGTAATCTGTACTTACTAGTACACCAAGCTTTATTATTCCGAGAGAGAGATTTCTCCTAATCTTCGACAATCGTTGGCAGAACACACTTCCCAATTAAGACCACGATTGTACTCAAACCGCTTTATTATATCTATTCTGTTCCACGAGGTAGAATATTCCGTTTTAGTGAATCATACTCTCTGTGGTGATTGGAGACACTTCTAAAAAATAAAGTGAATTATCCCAAGAACTATAATTGACTCTCCTGGTAGTGCACAAAGTGTTCACTCGTCTTTGTGATTAGTTCTTGGAGACGGGAGGTAGAGGGGGGTAGGGGTCAGTAACGTGCTAAGAAAATGTTATCCTTAGTGGTTCCAAGTGAAAATGAGTTATACGGGAGATTAGATGAGCCAAATAAGCAAGCTCTCCCGAGTCAGTACGAGAGGAAGGAAATCTCTAACTCCTGTTACATCCTAATCCAAATTCAGGAGCAGTATATGGGAAATTGGGGTTCCTCAGAAGGTCAGCTCATGGAAACAAAACCTCGAGCAGTTGAGCATTTATTTGCATCAGACGCTAGTTACCACAAGGTGTGTCCGTGTGGTAGAGGGGGAAAGACAATTGTTCCCATCAGAGTCTGCAATATTATCATAGCTTATAGTATCTGACGAAGTGGCAGTGGGAGCAGGATTGTATCCCTTATTGATTTTCACCCGGATCATCGGGTAATAACGGACCTTGAACATCAACTCGATAGCTGGGATGTTCTGGGTTGGATCATCTCGCCTCAAATCCAAGTGTCGTTCATATTGCGTTGTGTACGCTCTAATTCGTGGTCGAGGGAAGGAAACCAGATTTATATTTCTCTCCGTGTATTTGGCATACAAGGAAGGATGTTCTGCAGAATAAAAAAATAATAAAAAAAGTAAAATAAGAAAAATATGACTAAAAATTTTATTAATAAGTTGAGTTAATCTAAAAGATACTTTTTCCCGGCAGCGGGCGCCAAAATTTGATTAAACTAACTTAACTTCTCAAAAATAGGAAGTAAAATGGTGTATCAGAGGAAAGAACACAATAATGAGGTTGGGACCGTTCCCGCGAAGGAAAATAGTTTCAGAGCGAACTTTAATCTATTATTACTTTATTTGTCAATTATTTCTTAGAAAACAAAAGACACTAAAAGGGGTTGTTGTTATTTTTAAATTAATGAAAATAACTAACTAAATTAAAGAAATAACTAACAGATTTTCCAACTCTGGAGTTTAATCAAGTCAATAAAAGTAATAGGGTTTCAGTGTTCCTCACAGGTTTCTAACTTAATAATTCAAAATGATAAACAAATTCTTCCGGACTATCTGCATGCAATCATATATTTATGTATTTCTAATTCCTTGGTATGGCATCTAGAAAATTTCCACTCCGACCTGGTCCGCGCTACGTTTGTGTTGCTATACTAACCCTACCGTTTACCTCATATTAACACTTGTATTCGGATATGTGACTAAGTTATTACTCGTACAAAATAGACACTCTGAGCCTATATATAATATGAAACAAATATATGTTGATATTCCTTTTCCTATTATCTACCTCTGGTCCAGGCAGTAGCATTAAGCGAGCGTAGTTCTAATGTGCATCCGTTAAAAAGAATTCTAAAACGAAAGAATTATCAGACATGCAAGACAACTATTCTAGAATTGTTATTTTAATTAGATTTTACCTATTATTCACCAAGGTGGTTCCCACAAACCTCTAGTTATTGGATGTTTGTTACCCCATAGTCAAATCACAATATTTCATATATTTAATATAAGAATGAATTGGCCACTAACTTAATGAGAAAGAAAAAACTAGAAATCACTTGATTAATTACAAAAATCACCAAAATCAATTCCAAAAAAAGTGGTAACAATTGCTGAAATTAATCCTTCAATACTTGAAAAGAGAACTTATAGATTCTCCAACAGTCTAAACAATCAAAAAGCTACTAACAAAGATTCAACTCCAAAAATGAGTTTTTCGAATTATTTATCAATAAAAACCAAGCCTAATAAAAGAAGGATCTCGGATTACTGAAAATATGTCCAAAACGCGGTGGTGGACGTATCTCGTGATGGACCGTTCATAAGCTCGTGGTTGCTCTTCGCATTTCTTCGCTCAAAAACATCCCCGTTATCTTGGGCATAGATTTCCTGCAATAAGGAGAAAAATTAGATAAAAATAAAGAAAAAAAGGCTTTTGGACACAATAAAATATAAGGAAGGAAAAAAGCATAAAAATACAGTGATGAAACCACAATATATCACACGTCTAAGTAGACTTGTTCATAATGGTGAAAGCGCACCACACTTATGAGAGTGATAGAGATATTGATGATTATGAAAACTCTCATCTTCTGTTTCCTATGTGTGCCTCTAGAGTCTATATTCTGTGCTTAACCTTAACCTCTGTATCGTGAGGTTTAGGTTATGATTACTAGATTGAGCATCTTCATAAGGGACGAAGAATAAATGTTAAGTGGTAGATTAATAATGAATATCAAGTGCCTCCAAAAAGAATTAAGTGCCCCACCTGAAGAAGGCTATGGGTGATCAAAATTTTGAATGTTCTCCACTATGATCGATGGGAAGTATAAGGGAAACCTTCTCACTTTTGATAAATCAATGACCTCTCAAGCTAAGCCTTTAATTCAAAGTTCAATCATATGAGGCCACAAAAGTGATAGGGTGGTTGGACCCCGAGTGCTTCTCAAAATGCTAATCACTCTGGCCTACCTGAGAGACTTGCAGAATGAAGCCACCTATGTTCTTTCAAATCGAAGTCGGATGAGGGACCCATAATATTTCCTCGATGAGGTAGATAGATTCTCTATTACTATAGGTTTGTTGGACCCTTTCAATTGATAAGGTCAATTTGCTTGTTAGCGGCTTATCAAATAAAGATCGGGATCAAACTTGGTATGGAAATGGAGAAGCTAATAGCGGAACTATAAGGTAGCGTTCGTGTGACATTGGTAGATCTTCCAAAAGGCTTTTCGTGAATAGGTTGTTTCCTAGAGAGATGAGAAGGTAAGCTAAGGTGAAGATATTTCATCAACCTTGGCACAGAGGTTTAGAGTGTAATTGACAATTCCTTGAACATTCACTAAATTGTCCCAAGTATGATCCAGCTTGGTTTCCAACCCAATGGAATGAGATGAGTTGTTTTCTTACAGGAGTGGTCTGATGACTGGAGGAGAATGTCCCGTTGCTATTCTTCATTGATTAATATGAATATCTCTCGTTCATTGCTTCATGCTCAACAAATGGAAGAAAGTCAGAAAAGAACGTTAAGGAGAAAGAGTAGGGAAGGACAGAGGCCAAGTCTTAAGAGGTGGTATTTCAAAGGGTAGGCTAGACATTCAAGACAAGCATAGGTCACAAAAAAGGTTTTCAATCAAGTTCATACCAAATTTCCAAAGTGATTCATTATAATAGGGTGTCTAACCCTAAGTCTCAAAAGGGAGGATGGAGGAGGTTGGTATATGTCACCAAGCAAGAAGAAGCAACTGTTGGAAAGTGTGTAAGAAGCACTATGGTGATTACCTTGTTGAGGATAGACAATTGCTTTGGCGTTGGGGTGTGTTGTCAATAGTGTCCACAGGTTAGGGATTGCCCTAATTTGAGGGAAAAGACAAATGTAGCTGGGAAAAGTTCAAGAGATTGGTGTTAATGTGGATCCTCCAAAGGAATAATCCCTTTTAGGCACTTTGCTATTAGGGGGGAACAAGAGAGTTCTCCCTATGGGGTGAACCGTTATGTTGCAAGTATTTCTATTGATGTATATGCTTTACTTGATCTGGGTGGAGACAATATATATTTGTTACTCCCTTATAGCTACAAAGTTTGGAAAAAAAAACCCCCCCAATTTTTCCCGATATTCATATTGAACCTTCATGGTAAATAACCTGTAGTGAGTTGGTAGTTGCAAGGAGGGTATATAGAAATTATCCTATAATATTGTCCCCTTAGAGTGTCATGTTGAAATTAGTAGAACTGATATGGTGATTTGATGTTATTTTGGGAAAGGATTGAGTTATTGTTGATTGTTTTTGTTTCCACGATGTGTCTGGTCACAAGATTTGTCCAGATTCAATTTTCAATGAACCGTATTAGAGTGAAAAGAGGGAAATTTATTCCTAGAGGTCGTATTATCCTTGTCTCAAGGATTGTAAAATGATCTCAATCAGGTGCTAGATTCACATTGTAAGAGTCAAGATTTAGACTCTAAAAATCCTTCCAGTGAGTTAGTCCCTTAGTAATGTGAATTCTGGAGGTCTTTCCTAATGATCGTCCCAGAATCCCTCCTAAACAGGAAACCAATTCGTATTAACTTGCTACTGGATAACACCAACCCCATTTTAATTTCTCCTTATCGGATGGATCCGTTCGGATTGAAAGATTGAGAGGCCTCAACGCAAGGACGTACTAGACAAATGCTCAATATACCTAGTATTTCTCCATGGTGTACTCAATTTTGTTTGTGAAGGAAGTAATGATGGGTCCCTTAGAATGTTTATTGATTATCGCCAACTTAATAAAGTCATATTAAGAACAAGTATCCTCTCTCTAAGATTGGACAACTGTTGCCAAACTCACAGGGGCAGTACTTTCTAAAATTATTTGAGATCGGGGGTCACCAACTTAGTGTGAGAGGTGAGGACCTATACCAAAAATGGCATTTCGAACAGATATGTCACTTAAATTCTATTATTCTTTAGGTCCACTAATGGCCCGATCGACAATTTAGGCTCTCATGAATAGTGGTTTGTAAAGTTACAGATTCATTTGTATTGTATTCATGACGACATAATGATATATTTGAAAAAAGGCGGGTTTTGAACACATGGGACAATTGAGGAGGGTCGGTGTTACAAGTGCTTAAGGAAAACCAAACTATTTCCCCAGTATATGAAAATGTGAGTTTGTCTGAGTTTGATGGTATTTCTTGGTAATATCATCTCTAGTGAGGAGTTGAGGGTGATCAAGGACAACGAGGCGGGTCAAGAATTTGCTACACCATGACTTCAATTACCATTATGGAGTTTTGGGTCTAACAGGTTATTATAGGAGGTTTGTGGATTGTTTGCATCCATTACTTCTCCCTTGACTACCTGACACAAAAGAATATGAAAATTGGAGGGGGAAGGCATGTGAAAGAAAAGAAATTCCTAAATCTGAAAGATAGGCTTACTCCGCTCTGTGTGTTAAATTTACCAGTGGGTGCCAAGGGCTGTGCTTGTATATTGTGATGCATACCGAATGGACTTGGGGTCTGTTCTTATGCAACATGGGACGATAGTTAGCCTGATGCCTCTAGGAAACATGAGTCAATGCAGAAGAATTATCCAACTAGTGATCTGAGTTAGCCGCCTGGGGTATCCTGTGAACATATGGCGGTATTATTGTATGGTGTCCAGTGTTGAGTGTATACCGCACCACAATAGTCTTCAATATGTGTTAATCAAAAGAGTTGAATCTCCGACAAATAAGGTGGTTGGGAATTGTTGAAATAGTACGACATAAGTGTTCTGTGACATTCGAAGCCTAAAAGGACCAATGATGGTTGCAGATACTCTAAGTGTATACCAGGGTAGTCCGTCTCATCTAGAAGAAGCCAAGAAAAAACTAGTTGAATATGTTCATAGGGGGCTCTTTGGGGTATGAAGGAAGGATTCTCAAATGTGGTTTAGTGGTAACAGAAACTAGAATCATCATGGTGGTTGAGGTGAAGTCCAAAAAACACATTGGATAAAAACGTGATGGAATTGAAGGAGTAGGTATGGTAAGCTTAATGAGTATTCTTTTGACGGGGCGGGGGGGGGGGATGCGTGTCTTGAGGTATTAGTGAGGGTAGACTGTGTCCAATAGATGGTGCTTGAGGAACTGAAGTCTCGAGGAAGCCATGGGTCCCCGTTATCCATTCATCATGTTTATTAAGAGGATCATGACCTTAGAGAAAGTGTTTTGGTGGGAAAGCTGTGAAAGGGTACATAGGCATAATTGTTGCAAAATAGTGTCACAATTGTCAACAAGTTCCAGCCGAACACCAAAATTACGGGTGATTTACTTCAATAAATCCAAGTCTACTTGGAGTGGAAGAACATTTAATATGGATTTTGGTAGGTCTGCCTCGGACATAAAAAGGAAATGACCCATATGGGTGTGTGGAATAGATTGACCAAATCGCTCATTTTATTCCGTCAAGTCCACATACCAGGTGGATGATTATGCACGGATTTCATAGATGAAATGTTCTATTGTGTCGCCAGGATAGTCCTTTAACCATCATATTGATAACGGTTCACAATTCACATTAGGGGTTTGGACGGTACCATGCCCTCAAAAAAGGGTTGGGTAGGGGTAGGTACAAGGTGAAAGCTAAGCCACCGATTTCATCCCCAAATGGATAGTCAAGCGGAGAATTCTATTCAAACCCTTAGGAACTGATTAGAGGCTTCTGTAAGTGATTCAAGGGAAATTGGGATAAAGACTTGCAGTTGGTGAGTTTTTACAACAATTTTCCAGAATCTAATCTATGGATCTAAAACCTTGTATTGTAGTAGATCTCCGTTGGATGGTTTGAAGGGGGGTTTTCGCTTCTTTGGGTCCCGAATTAATTTTATAGGCTTTTTTAGAAGTTGATAAGAAGACATTGCTTTTGAAAACAGCGATAGCCGGAAAGTATTATGATTGACGGATTAGGAGGAGATACTTAGAGGTTTGAACCAAGGTGATCAACGTGTCATTAAAATTTTGCCTATGAAAGGAAGTGGTGATGTGATGAAACTGGGCAGAAAAGGGAAATTGAGTCATTGGTATGTTGCGGTACCATGAAAATTTTGCAAATAGGTAAGTTTGCATATGAGTTGAGGTTACATAGGGTAATTGGCTTCAATTATCTGATGTTCCATGTTCCATAAGTAAGAAGGTATCGGCGATCTTGAGCACATTATATTATTGAGAGTCGAGGTGTGCAACAGAAACTCTCATTAGGAGGTGTCCGCTCATATACTCGAAGACAGTAAAGTCGTTAAGAAACAAAGACGGTGACTTACGTAAAGATGTTATGAAGAACAACACTTGATTGGTGCACATGGAGACCGAGGTTGACATGATACTAAGTTAGATGTTTAGATATAGTGTGAAAATATGAGGTTATTGAAATGCCTTGATTTTTCGGTTTATAATAGGTGATTTATGCTTTGTTAACTGGAGCTACAATGAAGTTCTGCCTATTTAAATGAAAGTTTTCAAGACAAATACTTCTTTACTTGGATTTGAAATTATGTGGTGTATTTTTTAGATGTTCCTTCATGAAATGTATTGAGCATCTTATATGGACCGAAAGAAAACTTTGGTATAAGTGATCCAGCATTGTAATGAATGTTGAACTATGTGACGAGTAAACTTTGGTACTAAGTGATAAGCAATGTTAATGTAATGTTGAAGCTCTTATAGTTGAAAATGGTAGGTTAAAAGTTGGCATGTGAAAAAAGATCATTGGTGCATATTATATTTTGAATTGTAATCTATGCTTGATAGGTTTGTTGTTGGTTTGTGTGCTGCTAATCTGAATCTAATTCTTCGGGCGTTTAAGGATATTTTATGTCATTTTTCTAGACGAATGTTGCTAAGGGGTGATAATGTAATACTCCTCGCAACGACGTCTAGAGTCTCTACCATAGCTATTCCTAAGAGTGGTAACATTATTGTAAGGCAAAATCTAATGTATATAAGCTAATTTAGAGGAAGTTTTAGATCAACCATCAAAAACAGTCCGAATCTTGACGTTCAGAAACTAGTTTCAAGATGTGCTGTGTGCGCGTTAGCCTATTTTGACGAGTTTATTATTAGGAGTCGTGAATCGAATGAAATTTGGTGTAAGGTGTTAATATGAATTTAGACTATTGTTTATAGTTGAAACGTCTCAGGGGAAGGGAGGGGGGTTTTTTTTGTGGGCCGTTTTTTTTTTGCCGCAATGGGGGGGGGGGTCCTTTGCGGTTATTTTTTTTGTGGCTTTGGGTTCTTTTCCTTTTTTCTTTTTTTTTATCCTTTTATTTTTTCATATTTCCTTTTTATATGGTTCCTTGGGGGGTTGTTGTCTGCCCTCCTGATTCCTTTTCTTCGAGTCCCCTTTCTCACTTTTGCCCCTGCCTTCCCTTGACCTGCTCGATCCTACTACCAAAGTCCGCCTAAGGCGGTTGGCTATGTGTCCCTATCGAACCTTCCGTCGACAAACTTAGCATCCTATTTGACCAAAGTCCATTTGTCATTCTGGTACTGTCTGATTCACAAATGCACCCATATACTTATGTGTGCATGTCCCTGGAGTGGCCATTACGTATGCACTTCGGGCAAGGATCCAAGGTCTCGTTTTGACGCTACCTTAGTCGATTGATCGTGGACTCGTATGGTCGCTGCAAACTTTTTGTTGTTTGTTTTATTTTTATTAATTAATTATTTAAGTGGTCTAGTTATTGTTTCATTCATGGTTATGGAAGTTTAAATTAATTAATTAATTATAACTTTTATATTAAACCTAGAATAATTAAATAAAGTTAACTCCCTATTTTCAAAAAAAATTAAAAACCCATTTGGCTCATTCCATCTCTATTTTTTCTCTCTTCCAACTAGAAGAACAACCTTGAAGGCTAGGCTGAAGGTGTGAAGGGTTGCAATAGGGGGGATTTTTCTATCTATTCTACACGCATCAAGATCATCAATTAGTAAGGTTATGAGATTTCATTTCACTATTGATATCTCCTTCCCGTCAAAGTTTCTGCTAGCAAGTTGATTTCTGAAAAAGAGAAGTTTTCAAGTGTGGTTTTCTTGCTATACGAATTTGACTTTTCCTTTCATTACAAGATTGCTTGATTTAATTATTTAATTAGTATAATTATGAGTTATCTATGATGGCATCGTTAGTCCTTATTGCCAGTTCTGTCTTGAGTTCATTGAGCCTAGGTTGTGAGACAACATCATCGGATTTGACGCTCAAGTCCCTTAACCCTTCAGGGCTATGACTAGTGATGAATTTTGTGTAGTGATTCAGATTGACTTAATTATTGTGTCGATTATTATGGTGTGATGATATTCCACCCATTTTTTGTTGATGGATTTTTATGTAAAACGCCTTGATGGATGGCGTTGTTTAAAGGAGTATGGGTAAAGTCCTTAGTGAATCTCATCTTTACTGTCAAGTATGATTACTTGTGTCATTGATGAGTGTATGAAGTATACCTTATTTAAGATTATTAGGGTTGGTATGATTTTGAATTGAATTCTTGATTATGGCTTTATGCAGTTTTGTTGGTAGTCAGATGTACGTTCTGAAGGATATGATGATTTTAAATGTGCCTTAATTTATAATAGTATGTAATATACTAGCTAGATCTGGCTCACATGTGTGAATGAAATGAAGGACCCATACTCATAAAATATCGTCGTATGTGAATATGATGATGATATCTAAGGGATAGGTCCATGACCTAGAACTATTGTATGATGATTAATGTAAGGATTGAAAGACGATTCAAAAGGAGACTCTACTTTTAGCACCACAGCGTGAACTAAGTGTAGTAGCGTCGCTTCGTCCTACTATGGGGAAAGTATGGATCAGCTAATGTACTCATAAGAGTGTGAGTAATATAATGCATCGTAGCATATAAGATGGTGCCCCAAGCTACATCTTCCTAGGTTCTCTGAACTTGTTGCTCCATAGGATACTATAGCTAGTGGATCGCACGATAGATGCCTTTGTATGTCACTGGTTTTGTGTTAGCTGAACCAATTGGCAAGTAGCTTTGCCTTGTTTTGGTGTGGGTGACACGATCCCATCTTTAGCTCATGTGCTCTATATCGGTTATGGAAACAATTTCCCAAAAGGGAAAGTGAAGTGATTTATGTAAAGTGAACTCTATATGGATTCGCGGGCTAGATCTGGTTTAAACCTTTGTCTAGGTAGGAAGTATCTAGACTCTACTCTATACATTGGCAGGCTAGTTAGACTTGAGGGATGCTCTTAGAAGGAATGTTCTTATGCATTATATGCTTGATAACTGTAAATGGTATGTAGAATGGATGATCTTTGCAATGTTCATGAACATTATGTGATGTTGGTTTTACTTATGAGCATGTGTTTGGTCTCTAATATGGCTAAGTATGATGATGTTTAGCTGTCTTAATTAAAAAGATAGGTATGTGAGTCAGATAAAATTACTGATGCATACTTTAGTATCTCATTCCATATTTATGTGGCATTATTCAATACTTGTCTCTTAACATCTTACTAGCCATATTTACTTTATTAATAGAGCAAATTCAGTAAATTTTCATGATTTCATTTATGGTTATTGAGGTCCATCAGTATTGAGTCGTTCTGGTATGTACTACTCATCATTCATGAACCCTAAAAAAGTTAGTTATATGTCTTGAGATATCTTTGGAAAGGGGGCTCAATGCATTGAGTTTCAAGGGGGCTGTGTCTTGACAAATAAAGTTTAAAGGTTCTATTGTACTCAATTAGCTTATCGATTTTTTGAATGTTATTTTATTCATAGATATCTATGTACTGGGCATGATGTTCACATTAGTGTAGGCTTTAAAGATAAGTTGCAATAATGGCGATGTTTTAAGTGGTAAACAGTCTCCTTTCTGGAAAAGTATTAGAAGTCTGTATGAGATGTCGCATCTTTTTTTAATGGGTAGTTGGCAGGAAAGTTGTATATAATTATTTATGGATTAGTATTGGAACAACCACTTTGTTAGAGCTCTTTTATGATTTTGAAGTCCTACTAAGAACTTATGTAGTGTCTACTGAGAAAGTGTATACGCATTGATTTTTCTGATGATCTCCTGGCCCCTTCTCGTAAGGCTAATATGGATGATCCTTATAGTCTCATATGTGATACGAACCATATGTATCGGGGCCGCGCCTTAGGGCATTACGACTCTCTTTTCCTTGGCGATGAGGACTTAGACAGCCCTAGGTCATTCGTCATAGCATATGCACATTAGTAAAGAAGGGGAATGTCTGTAAAACTTAAAACATTACTGTCTGTAGAATATGTACTTAGACTTCTCGTATATTATATATGAAGTTTAGGCATCAGCTCCTTTTCGCTTATGCATTTATAGCGATAGACATTCTCATTTAGCATATAGGAAAAAAATCTATAATGAGTTCTAAAGTCTAATCTCATCATATAAACTGTTCATCTGACAAAAGTACAAATGTTTGGACATAGCATACAAGACCCGATTACTCCATTATAGGTCTTACATTCAGAGTTGTCTCAATGATAAAGGAAAGGAATAAGCGTCTGCCAACATAAGTAAAAGGCCAATCGCTATTCTAGTGGAACCATAGAACTATATCCGCAGACTTGATGTCAACTCAACTCAATGAACTTTGGGAACGGATCTCAAGTGCTTCCGTGTAAATTGTCACGAACTCTTATAATGGCCTGAACTCATGAATTTTTTATGGAAAGGGGATAGAAGATCGGATTATACTCACACGTACTAATTAGTACTTCTAATAGGCACAAATATTCATAAAATGCGTGATGTAATAAGGGATCTTTTAATAAAACCCATGCTCATCATATCACTTTACGCAACCTGTACTATAGTTATACTCATGAGTAATGTCAATTAAGATAATATCACGCCACATGTAGACGTCAGTGACTAAGGCAATACTAGTGCATGCGCAAGCTAGAACTCCATAACCTCTATCGTTCAAAAGCTAAGTATTCACATTAAGCAAACTAAACCAATCATCAGGGCTTATCTAACATATTGGCTCATAATTCGATCAATGCAGAGGCGCTTTTAATAGGACAATCAATCTACTCATATAAGCATTTATAAACATAATAGAATCATTATCATAATCATAAATAACACTACTAGAAGCCGATCACGCTTAAGATTCACCACAACGTTCGAATGTGCAAGAGAAGTCCCAAACCGACCCTTACAACCATGTGAAAACCTCAAGACATACCTAAAGATTTCAGGTACCATTCTTAGATTTTCATAAATTTTTTACATTAGGATAAAAAGTTGTCATATAACGCGATATGAGACGATGTGATTATATCATGGAATTCCGCGTGTTCTTATCTCCACACAAAAGAGAGGTCAACACTTGCCTAAGGTTAACTTTTGTATACCTATTTAAGGTTGATTCCGACTAAGCATAGAGTCCTATGTGTGGGCACATAGTTAAGGGCATATGGCGCTGTTACTAGAACGCGTAAGCATAACTAATGTTGAGAGTCGCGCATCTTTATGTAGACCAACACAAAACTTTGGAGTTCGGACTTAGCAAACGTGGGTAAACCTGCTTATGTGGAAGGAACACTTACTAAATTGAGACGTACATGTTAGTTTACATGTCCCTATTATCGGTTGCTAATTATCTATTCCTGTAGTATCCATCTTATTCATCATACAAGTTCACATTGGTGCGCCTTCTAGACCTTTTGTGTAATACATTCTATCATATAGCTCATAGGTATCACAAAGTGAGACTAATTCTTCGAGTTAGTACATCACGTTCACAGAGATTGAAACCTTCAATTATACACTTTATATATTGCTCTAGAGAAACTTATTTTCAATCATATAATAATTGTATGCATAACATGTCCTGGCATAATTCGATGTGCTAATAATGTCTTAGGGTTAGTGATGAGAATTATTTAGTGCATTAGCATAGCAATCCAGCACATTAGACAAATGGAAGATTTAAACTATCGGAAGTACCTATAGTTCACTAAGTGATTCCAAGAAGAACCCGATCAACACATACAGGGCTTCATTTCATTTCAAGAACTTATACTTAGCAATTTAAACATAATGATCGTATAAATGCAAATTAGCAATCAACAAGGAAGATTCAGAAGTAATTATGTATTAACAACAAGTATCAATCTACTATCTCATAATCTCACAACTCACAATTCAATGTAAGGTTTTTAAGAAACTTGGGGAAAAGACAAACGGTCTATGGAATTACTACTCACATGAAATGCTAATTAACGCGGTAGATCATTATACTCTAGACACCAAACCATTTAAATTCATCATATTTCCTCCCTATTGATTCATAATTCATTTTTTCAAAGCGATGTAGATCTGATCTAAGAAGAAAATACCGGGAAGTTTTGGAATTATTAAGTGATATTCTTTTGGAGGCGACTCTTCGGGTTTAGAAATCCGCAAGAGTGAAAGTAAATCGCATACCTAGAGGTGAGTAGCCACAAGGCTTGAGTTAGAATATTGGGCTATTTTGTCTTTCTCCTCACTGCATAAGTTCTTCAATTGACGGAGATAGAAGAGATACGTAGAGAGAAGGATTAACTGGGGGGGGGGGTTTTGATTGGGTATTTACTTTTGTGGAATATTTTGGTGAAAAAACTGATAAAATCATTATATAATACCTGCCCTAAAATATACCGCAACATAGCCTTCACTTAAGATTGACTTTTTAATTTACGTGTCAACTTGAATTCTATTTCAGATTTTTTGGTCGGAAATCAAGTCCCTCGTGAAGCTCTCCTGCATACTTTCCAAAATTTAATTTTTAACCATGGAAGTCTGCGACTGTCCAAATATAAAGAACAAGTTTTGATACTTGGGTTTTCCAAGTGTGGCGGCGATGTGCGGACCTTGCTCCCTCTATGAGCAATTTTTTTTTTGTGCTGCGTTTTGGCATTCTCTGCTTGCCTAAAGGATATGTTCGTGTCGCTCTTGTACCCCTAGGGATATCGCTTTGGCGTGGTCGAGGCTAGAAATTTTGACCTATATAAATCATTTTACTCCTATTTAAAGTCTTAAAAGTTTTAGGCTTCATATGACCCTCCCAATACCTTCATCAAAGCCTATGGACTTTACCTAGTTCAACTTGCATGCAACTAGTTTCGCCGACTGGTCATTGCCTAATTTCTTAGCGTTTGGTTCTACATTACTTCTCAAACAAGTAATATAAAATTCTTTGGTCTAGAATATAATCCTATTCATATTTTAGGATATAATTATAGTCTTCATAGAATTTTGGGTGTACTCCAA
>JAKWJA010002024.1:0-28069 GCA_027704765.1 Solanum habrochaites | reverse complement strand
GCAGTTTGTGTTATGTTTTTGGTTTGGGCAGTTTAGGATTTCGGTGTTTTTAAAATTTCAATTTAATGTTTTATGTTTGGGTTTTTGTATTTTGCGCTTGTGTTTATGAGTTATCGGTTTAGGGTTATTGTTAGGGTTAGGGTTAAGGTTAGGTTTAGGGTTTGAGTTAGAGTTAGGGTTAGGATTTAGTTTTTTTTAAGTTTTAGGGTATGTGGTTTAGGAATTGAGGTTTATAATCTACTATTTAGTTCTTAATCTCTAGGTTTTCATATTTTGGACTTGGTTTTTTTTTGTACTTAGAGATTAGGGTTAGGGTGTAGGTTTTTTTTAATATGGTTCAGGGTTTAAGATTTGAGGTTTAAAATCTATTGTTATTATTTAATGTTTGGGCTTTTGTATTTTGGGCTATGTGTTTTGGGTTTATGGTTTATAGATAGTATGAGGGTTAAGGATAGGGTTAAGGTTAGGGTTACGGTTCGAGTTGTCAGTTCTTTTAGATTTTTTTGTTTAGGGTGTAGAATTTGATGTTTAATATCAATGGATTAGTGTTAATTGTGTAGGTTATGGTATTTTAGGCTTGGAGTTTATGGTTTATGATAGTGTTAGGGTAAGGGTTGATATTAGGGTTTAGGTTAGGGTTTTAAGTTGTTTTTAGTTTTAGGGTTTGGGATTATAGATTTGAGTTGTCATATAAATGATTTAATGTTTATAGTTAGGGTTTTGGTATTTTTGGCTTTGAGTATAGGGTATATGGTTTAGGGTTAGGGTTAGGATAGGGTAAAGGATAGGATTCGTGTAAGAATTCGGTTTAGGGTTAGAGTGAGGGTTTTTTTCTTTTTTATTTTTGGGTTTAGGATTTTTGGTTTAGAATCTACGGTTTAGTGTTTAATGTTTAGGTTTGGTATTTTGGGCTTGGTATTTTGTGTTATTGTTTAGGGTTAGGTTTAAGATTAAGGTTAGGGTTAGGGTTTGGGGTAGGGTAGGGTTTATTTTTTTAAAAATTTTAGGGTTTGTGGTTTTGCATTTAAGATTTAAAATTTACGATTAGGGTTAGGGTTAGGGTTAACATAAGGGTATGGATGCAGTTTTTTTTTTTAGGTTTTATTGTTTAGGGTTTAGCATTTGATGTTTAAAATCTATGGTCTAGGATTTAATGTTTGGGTTTTTTTATATTTTTAACATATGGTTTCAGATTTATGGTTTACAGTTAGGGTCCTTAGGTTATGGTAGGGTTAGCTTAGTGTTAGGTTAGATTTTTATTTTTATTTTTGGGTTGTTGAAGTGTTATGGATTTTGGGTAAAAATTATGGTTAGTGTTTAACGTTGGTTTTGAATTTTTGTGTTAATGCTTTAGAATTTATGGTAGCGGTTAGCGTTCATTTTTTTTAGGTGTCAGTTGTTAAGGAGGTAACGAGTTAACGTGTTATATCGATGTATTTGGTGTTGTTAAATGTTTGTGTTTTGTATTTGTCTTTAGATTTTGGATTTAGGATTAGGGTTAGGTTTTAAAGATAGAATTAGTATTAGGGATACGGTTAGGGTTAATATTTTTTTTAGGTTTTAGGTTGTGGGAGTAGGTTTTTCAAATAAAATCTAGGTTAGTGTTTAAGGTTTGTTTTTGAATTCTAGGCTGAGGTTTTGGGTAGTTGTTGAATGGTTTAGCATTAGAATAAAGGTTAGGATTGGGTTAAGGGTTTGGTTAGGTGTATGTCATAAGACGAAAGCTAAAGCCCATACCAATACCGCGTAGTGGATCTCTTAGAGGCGCAGACAAGCTACATGACGTATTCTACTTCACTAGGGAACATGCTTACTTCAAAGGTTCTAATGCATACGTAATTGTTACCATAACCATGGATCATTAAGTTCATCACATGAAACAATATATGATAATAACGAATTAAAGATGTACTTGCAAAAATGGCCTAATACAATGTCAAGAAACGAAAAAAGCGGAAAGAAATGCCAGTGGAACATACTCCACTAGCTCACTCCTACATCTACTAGAATGAATATGGGTAAGAATCCTCGAAAGATGAGGTCCTACCAGTCCATATAAATGCGCGACGTCACAAACAGAACTACAATGTCTGATCTTGTACCTAGCGTTCCACGTGTGTCTGCACTTAAAAGTTTAGAGTTGTATGGTTTAGTAACACCTACTTGTACTAAGGTTTTGATATATGACTGATTACACCACAAAGAGACATGCATGAGTAAGATTAGCTCTTCCGAAAACTGATTATAGAAGGTCAAGTCCAGTGACTTGTCCAATTGAGATTAGTAAGTGAGTGAGCTTTCCAAATTTTTAATTGAATGTTTTGAGCTTATAAATTTGGAATAGGAAATAATGCCATTAAAGTAAACATGCATATCATTCATATTAATGATTTACATAGCCACCAATCAATGTACACCATAGCACATATATAATTCATATAACACATTATGTTGTTCATATCATTCATTCGTATGTCATGAGACCTTGGAATCATGGACTTGAAATTAAGAACTCAAAAAAAAATGCGCGGCTCAACAATGGGACCTCAAACTAGGGAGTTCTATTTTTATAAACATAGAGTCTGCTTCGTCATTGATACGCCACTTCATGTCATTCATCATGGGCGTAGTGTAACACATAGATATACTAGGATGTATTTTAAGACTTTCTCGATCGTTGTGCAATGACCAAGAAATGACCGAACCTCATACTTTAATCTAACCCCCACATCTATTATCCTATCCTTAAAAATTGGTGTATAATTTGTTCATTATGTGCATCATTTGAGGCTGGACTCATTCATTCATTCGAAACATTAATTTTAACAAACATAGATCATGTAAGCGTCATGAAATCAAGTGTCATGAAACCCCACACCGAATAAGGCTTTAATCAACAGTCAAAATGACCCAAAATATGCTAGCATACATGGGAATTAAACCCCGCCATATCCCTATATTGGAAGTATAGGTTCGAAGACTAGGAGATATATGGAAACCCATACCCGGCATGACGGACAGTCTCATCTCATGACAGTTAAGTGAATCTACGCCCTTCCCTAAAGAAGGGATCACCGCTCATAGCTAGTCTATCAGTGCTAAGTATAAAATTCGATTACAATCAACTCATACGTCATAGAAGCTTACTTCTAGTATGAGAACATCATAGATCAAAAGATGATTTCTGATCTCAGCTTTAGTATTAAGTTTGTCTATCTTTATTTATGTTAGGGAATGTCAGAGAGACTGGTTGTTCTTAATTTTAATTTTACACTCTCATAGTGAGATGTTTTGGTAACTTTCTATGCACATTGGAGCTTGCTCAAAATGCTTTTACATGCCTCATTATCATGTTCTCACCACTTCATAAAAAAACATTAGCATATTGCTATTTATTTATACTCACCCCTCTTTAGGAATGTTTATGTCATCAATATGCTAATGTATTGAAATTTGTTTGTTTTACATAGCTATTACACTTTAGCTTTTAATCATTTCATTAAATAATAATAATTTCATCGTTAGGCCATACACTTGACCGTTAGTATGTTTTAAACTCGACTTTAGCCTTCTAGGGTTAGCAGTTATTCATTACATACACTTATGTCACTTATTTTTAAACGATGATAGACTAGGGTATACACATACAGCCACCCAAGTTCATTCATTGTTGTTTACGTGATTCATATCTCCTAAGATGATTTTACAAGACTTATGCATCTCGTATGTATGCCAGATTCTTAATTTGATCTAATATTCTGAAGATTTAATTTGTATGTATTGCTTATGCGTCTATACAAAATTGGGCAAGGGAACCGAATTTTGAATCCCTTAGACAACACTTACATTTTTTAATTATTGTTTTTGGTCCAATAACATTGGGATCTTGATCAATCCCCAAAATCAATGTTTCATCTTTATTTTTCTACTTTAATTAACCTCTACTTGGGCCGAGGGGGGTGGTGGATCAAACCCCCACAACCAATTTTTTTTTTATCTATTTCCTTTCTCTAGTGTAGTTGACATTTGAGGTTGTGGGATCAAACCCCCACATCTCAGTTTATTTTTATTTTTATTTTCCTGCCTCTTAAATATGCCTAAGAGTTGGGGTTCGATCCCACAAACATCCCCATTTATCTGTCTTTTATTTTTCTCCTCTTTAAATCTTTCTTAAGAGTCGTGTGTTCGATTCCCCAGGCCCCCCTTTATTTTCTTTTCTTCACCTCCTTACTCTTCCTAAGAGGTCGTGGTTCGATTCCCACACGCCTCCCCTTTATTTTGTATTCCCTCCTAAATATGATGGAGGTGGTGGGTTGAATCCGACTCCTATCAATTTCTTATTTTTTTCTTTTATGTTACATTTTGCAGCAATACCCTGGTCGTAATCCCTTCACCACATTTCTTGTTACTTTTTATTTCATGGTTTTTAAAATGGTGTGAGGTCACATGGTTTCATACTCCATGACCTCAGTGTTTGATTGATTTTTTTTCACACATTTTAACCTCTTTTCCGACCAAAATTCATCACTAGAAGCTGGAAATTTTCTTTTAATTTTTTAGCACCTTTCATCCAGTACCAACCTTAGTTCTTAGGGGAATTTCGTAGTGCATTTAAACGTTGAGGTTTTGTTTCATGGATTCGTTTTGACAGAGACCTATCATGAAATATCCAAATTTACACTCATATGAACATCAAATTACAGCAACAGTGTACTGAAATATAGAGAACTATCATGCGCTTTAATTCTTAAAGCCATGAAACAAGAGACATGGCAACCACACACATACACACAGATTTATTTGCGGAAACATCAACATAAGTCACAAAATTCCAAACATACATAGAAACACATTATCATCACAAAACCATGTTTCATCGCTTGTTTTTTTTACAGCAAACATAACCAACCTATGATTCTATGGAAGCTAGTCACAATGACATGCAATGGGGAACAATACTCGTTTTTGGAATAGATTCGTCTTAACCATAGGGGGTCTCTTGGGAAAGAACCCATACCTTTTTGACGTTCAAAACACGACTTTCGTCATAAAGAACTCCTCCAAACAGAAGTCCAACACAAAAAGTTCAACACCAAACTCGACGAAAAACCTTTTCTTTGCTTACGTCATTGATTAAAGTTTGTTTTTCTTATATTTTCGCACATGAACAACTTTGGTTTACCTAATTTTTTTGGTGTTATTTTGGCAGAGAAAACATGAGTGAGAGTGATAGAGACATGAGAGAGAGTGATGAGCATGGGAGAGAAGAGTTTTCTTAGGCTTAGGAGTCTAGTTTAGGACATAGTCAAACAAGGTTTTATTTAATTATTTATAATATAATTTTGTTTTACTATAAAGCAGCTAATAACTAATTAATATAGATTAATTAAACTAATTAACCAACTTAAATTAAAAACAAATTAATTCATTGCTTCCACATAGGTTCAAATAGGGTGGAACAAGACTTCACTTCAAGAGCCTTATTTTTGCCCTCTATCCCCAAAATTACCGTCCGCCTTATTAATTAAATAATTAATAATATATTTATAGTTATTACGGTACTAGCCTTATCCTATGAAAAGACCATCTTACCCCTACACCATCCATTCCTAAGATTTCCTCTTTTTAAGTCCGGTAAAGACTCTTACGTGTAAATCTTCGTATTCGAGAGCCCAACATAGTTCTAACCAACCTTTACTTGCTCAAATAACACCCCACATTTTTTGTCTTGGATGTATTAAGGGTTCTGAGGTCTGGTTCTGCATGCATTAATATGTTTGAACTCGGTCTAATAGTTGGGATTCGAGACACAATAAGCATTACTTAAGTTGTAAGTTTTTCTTAATATGGTTAAGAATTTAGCATTTTAGGTTTAAAATTTATTCTCTAGTATTTAATCATGGGGTTTTAGTATTTGTCGCTTTAGGTTTCCTATTTATTGTTTAGAGTTTGGATAAGGTTTAAGGTTAGGGTTAGGGTAAGGCTTAGGGTTTTGGGTTCTTCTTTAAATTTTTTTATTTAGGGTGTAAAATTTTAGGTTTAATATCAATTGTTTAGTGTTTATTTTTTGGGTTTTGGTATTTTGAGTTTGGGGTCTAAGGTTTATGGTAGGCTTAGGGTAAGGGTTAATATTAGGGTTAGGGATAGGTTTTGGGATAGTTTTAGGTCTTACGGTGTGGGGGTTAAGGATTTAAGTTGTAATATTTATGGTTTATTGTTTAATATTAAGGTTTTTTGTTTTTACATTTGATTTTAGGATATAGGGTTTAGGGTAAGGGTTAAGGATAGGGTATGGATTAGGGTTCCTATTAGTCATAGGGTTAGGGTTAGGGTTTAGCGTCTTATTAAGCTTTATGTTTTGGGTTTTGGATTTTTTCGTTTAAAATCTATGGTTTAGTGTTTAATGTTTGGGTTTTTGTATTTTGGGATTGGGGTTTTGGGTTAATGGTTTAGGGTTAGGGTTAGCTTTTTTATGTTCCAGGGTGTGGTTTAGGATTTGAGATTTAAAATAAATTATTTAGAGTTTAATGTTTGGGTTTTTGTATTTTGGGCATAGGTTTTTGGGCTTAGTGTTAGGGTTAAGGTTAGGATTATAGTTACAGTGTAGGTTTTTTAAAGGATTTATGGTTCTGGGTTTTGCATTTGGGGTTCAAAATCAATATTATAGTATTTAATATTTTGGTTTTTATTTTTTTGGCTTAGGATTTCAAGTTTATGGTTTAGAGTTAGGGATAGGGTTAATGTTAGGGTTAGGGTTTTAGTTTTTCTAATTTTATGAGTTTAGAGTTTTGTATTTGAGGTTTAATATAAAAGGTTTAGTGTTTCATGTTTGCCTTTTTGTATTTTGGGCTTGGGGTTTTGTAGTTATAGTAGAGTGAGGTTAAGGGTTAGGGTTAGGATTTGGGTTATTTTTTAAATTATAGGGTTTGGTGTTAAGTATTTAAGTTGTAAAATCTATGGTTTATTTTTAAATGTTAGGGTTTTGGTATTTTGTGATTTTTATTAGGCGATTAGGGTTTAGGGTTAGGATTAAGTATAGGTTTAGGGTGAGGGCTCGTGTTAGGGATAGGGTTAGGGTTTAGGGTTTTTTAAGGTTTTATGTTTTGGGTTTAGGATTTTTGTTTGAATATCTATGGTTTTGTTTTTAGTGTTTTTTTTTATTTTTTTTTTTTGGCTTAATGTTTTAGGATAATAGTTTAAGATTTGGTTTAGGGTTAGGGTTAGGGTTAGGGTTTAGTTTTTTTTAGGTGTTAGAGTTTGTGGTTGTTTAAAGTCTATGGTTTAAATTTCAATATTTGAGTTTTCGTATTTTGGGCTTAGTGTTTTTTTAGAGAAAGGGTATATGGTTAGGGTTAGGGTTAGGGTTAGGATTAGGGTTGAGGTGTAGGGTTTTTTTAAGTGTATGGTTCAAGATTTAGAATTTGAGGTTTAAAATCCAAGGTTTAATAGTTAATGTTTGTGATTTAGTTTTTTGTGCTTAGGTTTTCGGGTTTCATAGTTTAGAGTTAGGGTTAGGTTTTTTTTAGTTCTTTTAGTTTAGGGTTTAGGATTTGAGGCTGAATATCAATGGTTTAGTTTTTCATATTTGTTTTTTGGTATTTCGAGCTTGGGGTTAGGATTTATAGTAAGGTTAGGGTTAGGGTATGGTTTTAGGTATTTTTTTAGGTTTTAGGGTCTTGATTAAGGGCTTAAGTTTTAATATCTATTTTTTTTTAGTAGAACGACCCTTGAGGTGGGTCAGGGGCTTAGCATCACCCCCAGGCCTTAACATTTATAGAAAGCAAAAATTTACAAGAAGGGGGACATTCACCTAACCTTCTATTATTTGGTAGGTATGTAATTGACTTATCTACTAAGATAGTCAATTCAACCTTTTACAATAAGATGCACATCTATAGAAATATAATACCTAGAAAGGACTCATCTCTTAATACATTTTTTAAGAAAGCATAAATTAGGGAGACTCTCCCTTTACGTGGATAATGAAAAATGTAAACCTATTCTACTAACTAGAAAAGTCAATGAATAAGTTTAATGTCATTTGTTATGCAAAACTTTTGTTAAATTGAAGTATATCTAAGGTGGATGTTTTATTCTCTTAAGCTTCCTTCTTCTAATGTTTTGTATGCCTATATTTTCCAATAGGTAACTTCCTCTAATTGCTTCTTTGAGTTGTCTTGTTGTATAAAAATGTTGAAGTATTTCCAGAGTGTGACTCCATTTTGATAACAAGTCAGCAGTACAATTTGCTTCTCTATATATGTGATGATATTGAAATTGATATAGTTTCCTAATTATTTGTTGAATTTGTTGGATAGTTTCTTCATATCTCCAATGTATATTTATGTTGTTGTTGATCCATTTGCACAACAGCTCTGAATCAACTTCCAGCTCAATTCTCTTGTATCCATGTTGTTCACACCAATCCAGCCCATAAGGTGCAGCCTTTATCTCTGCAATGTTGTTAGTACCAAACCCAAAAGGTAAAGAAAAAGCATAAAATATTTTACCTTGATGGTCCCTTAGAATTTCACCTCCTCCAATCTTACCTGAATTCTGTAAAGCACTACCATCTGTATTGATTTTTAAGTGCCTAAACTTGGTTTATTCCAGCTTACCATGACTATCTTGTATTGTTTCTTACATTGATCCACTAAATTAATAAGATTGCTCAAACTAGACTGCCATGGTATACTAGGGAACACAATTTTGATAACCTGCATAACATCCTTAAATATGCCATATTGCACTTTATGTATGCTTGAGCTCTTCATACCATACTTGACAGCACACCTATTTTTCCATAGATTCCAACAAATAAAATTAGGTAAAATATGTAAAAGTAATTTGTGTACCTCATTTTTAACTTGCTGATTCCTCCAATGCAGTAATTGATCTCTCAGAGCTGTATTACTTGGCACTACTCCAACTGTTGATGCATGAATCTTCCATATATATTTGGAAAAGTTGCCATTAATCAATATGTGATTAATGTCATCTTTGCCTTTATTTTAACAACAATAACAATCTGATATAGCCCTGCCAAATCTCTGCAAAGTTTCATTTGTAGGAAATTTTCCTCTTAAAGCTCTCCAAATAAAGAAGGCTACTTTAAAAGGAATATGTTTATGCTATATAATATTTTTAATTGGATCTTGATTTCTTTTCTTTCTAATACTCTCCCATGTAGAAGCAATAGTAAAATGGCCAGATTCTTCACGAATCCAGATAGCAGTGTCAATTTTGTCTGCTTGGTAATTGAATTTTGTCTGCATAATAGTGGGCACCAACTGTGATGGTACATGCTGTCTAACAAGACTCTCATTCCATTTACCTTCTATAAGAAAATCAGCTACAATACTGTTATTCAGGCTGGATATATGATCACATTGCATAGCTTGAGGTTTATCTAACACACAATCCAACCAGAAACTGCAAGTACGAGACTGAATATGCCATTTAATAAGAGGTTCAACATTTTGTCTATTTCTAGTTCGGTATATCCATACAATGGAATCCCCAGTATCATATTTTTTAGCCACAAAATTGGCTCTTTGACAATATTTGGCTTTCAAGAATTGACTCTACAAAGAGTTCTTGGTTCTAAATGCCCACCACTGCTTATATTGAAAAGCAGTACAAACATCTTCAATCAACCTTATACCAATACATCCTTCATTGAGTGGATATGCCATGTTATCCCAAGATGACCAATGGTATTTCTTACCATCCTTATCAATACCCCAAAAGAAATCAGCAATAACCTTTTTAATACAGTTTAAAGTGGTGTTGGGAGGAGAAATAGCAGCAAGAGTATGGATAGGCATAGATTGTAGGACATGTTTAACAAGAGTGACTTTGCCCCCAAAATTTAAAATTTTTGAATGCCAACCAGCAATTCTTTTGATCACCTTCTCTACTACCTCAGAATAGTAAATAATCATTCGCCCTCCAATATATAAAGGACTGTACTTCCTACCAATACCAGTAACTCTGTTAATTTCCTCAATAGTATCATGCCTAGTGTTAGGGGTGACCATAAAGAAACTCTTATCTTTATTCACCTTCTGATCAGAAATCCTTTCATAATCCTCAATAGTCTTCATAATCAGATGAAGTGAATTACTGTCTGTAGAGGTAAAAATAATTATATCATCTGCAAAGCTAAGATGATTAACTTTGGGACCATTTCTTTCAATATGAAAACCTCTATAGAGCTGATTTTGGTAAAGAAGACTAAGTTGTCTAGAAAGAACTTCAGCACCTAAAATAAATAGTGCTGGAGACAAAGGATCACCTTGTTTAAGTCCTCTACTAGACTGAAAAAAACCATGCCTCTTACCATTTATCACAATAGAATACCAATTGTTACTCATAATCCTCCATACTCTATCAATAAAAACTTCACTGAAACCCATTTTTCTTAAGACTATACAAGTATAAGACCAAGAAACTCTATCATAAGCTTTAACCATATCCAACTTGATCACTACATTACTGCCTTCTCTTGGATATTTAATGCCATGAATAATTTCCTGAGCCAATAGAATATTCTCAGAAATACTTCTCCCTTTAACAAATCCAGATTGATTTTCAAATACAATAATAGGTAAAATTGAGGACAATCTAATACTCATGATCTTGGAAATAATCTTATTTGTAAAATTACTTAGGCTGATAGGTCTGAAATCCTTTAGACTTCTAGGATGATCTACTTTGGGTAATAAAATCAGGCATGCATGAGTCATATATCTGGCATACCATTACAAGAAAAGAAATATGTAACAACAGCTAAGAGATTTTCTTTAATAATATCATAGCAAACTGGGTAAAACTTTCCACCAAAACCATCAGGACAAGGGGCAGAGTTTGGGTTCATAGTCATAATAGTACTTCTCTATTCATCCTCAGTAGGCATTCTATCAAGATCATCATTTTGTGCCTGGGTAATCATATGATTAATACAATGAAGTGTATCATCATTTATCCTCTCAACCTTGCCAGTAAAAATCTCCTCATAATAATTACAAGCTTCTTTAGCAATATTGTCTTCCCCTTGGATCCAAGAACCTTTGTCATCCATAACTTTATGAATAACCATTCTTTTTCTTTTACCTCTAATCACTGCATGAAAATACTTTGAGTTCGCATCACCCTCTTTTAACCAATAAAACTGAGTTTTCTGCTGGAGAATTTTATAATCAAGTTTCAAGTACATAATATAGTGATCATTAGCAGCATTTAACTTCTCACTATTTTCAGTACTATTGTCAAGAATAAAATCATTTTCAGCCTTTTTAACCCACTCCTCATACTGCTTTACCTTGTCAAAAACATCACCATATTCCTGTTTTGACCAATATCTTAAGGTTTTAGTTAACCTTCTCAGTTTTGTATGTAATATCCACATAGGATTTCCAGTCACCTCTCTTTTCCAGCAATTTTCAACAGTTGTTAAGAATGATTCATTCTTAGTCCAACAGTTTAGAAACTTAAAATATTTAATAACATTATACTGAATATCACATATTTCCATCAATAGAGGGCAATGGTCAGATCCTACTTATCGAAGATGAGTAATACTAGAATGAGGCATATTTTGTAGCCACTTATCATTTGTCATTCTCCTATCCAACCTTTTCCATATTCTTTCACCATCCTTCCTATGGTTACACCATGTATAATTTTGACCACTATACCCCATGTCCAATAAACCACAAGCCTCAATAATACTAATAAATTCCAGACTTTTATTAATATTATAATCTCTACCACCCAACTTCTCATCAATAGAAGAAATAACATTGAAATCACCTATAATACACCAAGGATACATGGTTGCAGACCACTTCAACATATCATCCCAAAGAGGTCTCCTTAACTGATCCTTACACTTAGCATATACATAAGTCATAAGAAACTTCTCACTGCAACTCTCATGGCTAACTTCACAAGTAATATGCTGTTGATCACTTTCCAAAATATCACAAGTAATCTCATTAGACCAAAATAACCAAATTTTGTTATTTGGATTACTATGACTATGATTCATGAGCATCTGCAATCTGTAAGATTCTATTTGAGAAGGATTAGAAAAAGGTTCTAAAATAGCCAACATAGACAGATTATGAATTTTTCTGAGGTTGATCAGTCTCTCCAGAGCACCAAAAGTATTAATGCTCCTAACATTCCAACATAACAACTTAATCATTAAATTCCTCTACTTCTAGCCCTAGTATTAGGCTTACTAGTACTAGTAAGTTTATTTTGTTTTTGCAATTTTCTTCCCCTTGGAGAAAGACCTTGTTTGCCAGTTACATCTCTAATTTCATCAACATTAGAAGACTGAAACAAAGGGCCCTTTTGAAGTTGATCAGAGGTGTTAATTTCCTCTCCTCGCTCAATACCTTCTCCTAAAGCTTGAGTATCAACATCATACTCATCTTCAGAGTCAAGATCCCTAACTCATCAAAATTATCATCTCTTTGATGGTTAATAGGGGACTTACCAGTATTAGATTGAGTTTTATTATTATAATTATTGCTAGCCTGTTGAGGAATATTAAAAGTACTTTTATCAAGAGGTTCTTTCTCAACATTATTAAAAGTCCCTTGTTTAACAACTTTATCTTTCCCTTTGTCATTTCTAGCATACTGAACTCTTAAATCCTCCTGACCTCTTCCAACCTCACCTCCATCAGCTACACCAATAGTATCAACATAAAGGGGTGCAGGGGTGGGCAAAATTGAGTCAATACCTGATCTATTTATTGGATTATATTGATGATCTGCCTGTTTATTCCTGTTGTCATTTATTTCCAGCATTTGTTATTTATTTCTTCTTTCTCTATGCACATTCCTTCCTTCAGTATATAATTGAGTGTGATCATATATTTGCTCAGTTGGTACTTCCATTCCATCTCCAGCAACTAAAAATTCCTGCACTTCTAAATCAATATAGGCATTTTTGGTAGGGATAGAGATCATACCTGTTTGAGACTGTTGTGTATGAACAATAGCCCTATCAGAATGGAATCTAACTTGTTGATTACCATTTTTCCTCCTTTGAGTTTGCCAGTCCTCTTGTATCATTTGCTGATGAGTTTCTGCATTTTGATGTTTTTGTTGATTATATTCCACCTCAGTTCTACCAGTATCTATATTTGGGATATTCAAATCTGCACTAACATTTTGATTGTCTTTCCTTGTCCTATATTTTTCCAGCTCTTTCCTTTTTTTGTCTTCCTCATCTCTTTTTTTAATAATGCAGTCTGCTTCCTTATGCCCTTGATGCTTGGAGTAAAAACAATAGTCTGGAATATTGTCATATTCAATCTTTTTCCACCTCCCATCAGTAATATCTTCACCAATGTACCCATCCAAATGTGAGGGGGTCTTTCTTTGGTTAAATCCACTTGAACTTTAACTCTTGCTTGGCTGCCCCTTGTTTTATTAATAGAGGCAGAATAAAGGTAGAGTACTCTACCAATAGGTGACAACAAACTAGTGATAAATTCGTTGTCGTAGTAGTGCCATGGTAATTCAGGGAGTGAAATCCAAATTGGGACTAAGGGGGTTTCTTCTTCAGGCTTAAAAGATGGTGTCCAGGCCTGTATTCTCATAATTTGACCAGCTATAGTCATTCTTTTCTTAGTCCACACCATATTGTAGTGAAGCTCATTATCAAGATCAATGTACACATGGCTTGAATAAAAATGTGCTATCTTCACACCCCAGAAAGTTGTGTAGTGTTCAATATTAGGGTTTTGGTATTTTGGGCTTTGGATTTATTATTTAGGGTTTAGGGTTAGGGTTAATGATAGGTTTAGGGTTAAGGTAATATTTTAGTGTTTTTTTTAGGTTTTAGGTTTTTTGGGTATATGATTTTCAGTTTAAAATATATGGTCTTGTTTTTAATGTTTGGGTTTTTGTATTTTTGTCTTGGGGTTTTAGGTTAATGGTTTATGGTTAGGGTTAAGCATAAGGTTAGGGTTAGTGTTTAGATTGTTTTTTTTAGGTTTTAGGATTCGTGATTTAATATTTGAGGTTTAAAATGTATGGTTTAGTGTTAATGTCAGGGTTTTTGTATTTTAGATCAAGTTTTTTTTTAGGTTTTATTATTCAAGGTTTAGAATGTGGGGTTTAAAATCAATTGTTTAATGTTTAATATTTGGGTTTTGTTATTTTCTTTTTCTTCGCGTTTTGGATTTAAGGGTTTAAATGTAAGGTTTATTGTTAGGGTTAATGTTAGGGTAAGGTTACATTTTAGTGTTTCGGTTTATTTGAGTCTTAATATCTATGGTTTAATGTTTAATATTAGAGTTTTTGTAATTTGGGCTTTGTGTTCAGGTTTAAAGTTAAGGATAGGGTAAGAATTAGAGTTAGGAATAGTTTTATGGTTAGGCCTTAGTTTTCTTTTTTATGTTTTATGTTTCGGGTTTTAAGATTTTTTTTTAATATATGGTTTAATGTTAAATATTTTGGTTTTGGTGTTTCTGGCTAGGGGTTTCAGGTTAATGGTTTAGGGTTAGGGTTAGGGTTAGGGTTAAGTATAGAGTTAGGGTTTGCATTTAAGTTGTTTTTTAGGTTTAAGGGTTTGGGTTAAAAATTTGAGTTGTAATACTTATGGTTTAGTGATCAATGTTAGGGTTTCGGTCTTTTGGTCTTTGGGTTATGGTTTTATTGTTAAGGTTAGTGTTAAAGAAAGGGTTAGGGTTAGTGTTTGGGTTAGGGATATGGTAAGTGTTAGGTTTTTTTTTTTTTTTTGGTTTTTGGGGTAAAGGATTTTTTGTTTAAAATATATTATTTAATGTTGCATGTTTGGTTTTTATGTATTTTGGCCTTGTGGTTTTGGGTTAAAACTGTTAGGGTAGGATTAAGGATTAATGTGAGGAATTTTTTGTTGTTTTTTTTTAGGTTTTAGGGTTTGTTGTTTAGAATTTGAAATTAAAACTCTATGGTCTAGTCTTAATGTATGGGTTTTTTTATTTTTGAATTAGCTTTTCTTTTTGGATTTAGGGTGTACGGTTAGGGTGTATTTTTTTTTAAAATGGTTCAGGTTTTAGCATTTGAGTTTAAAAATCCATTATTTAGTATTTAATGTTTTGTTTTGGTATTTTGGGTTTAGGGTATAGAGTTAGGGTTATGGTTAAGGTAGGGTTAGGGTTAGGGTTTTGGATTCTTGTAGATTTCTGGGATTAGGGTGTAGAATTTGAGGTTTAAAATCAATGGTTTAATGTTTAATGTTTATGTTTTGGTATATTGGGCTTGGTATATAGGGATTAAGGTAGGGTTAGGGTAATGGTTAAGTTTAAGGGTATTGTTGAAGTTTGGTTGTTTTGTTTAGTTTTAGGGTTTGGAGGTTTAAGTATTTGAGTTTAATATCTTGGTTTAGTGTTAAATGTTTCGGGGGGGGTTTTTTTTTAAAATCTTTGGTGTTTAGAATTATGGTCTGGTTTTTTTTATTTTTATGGTTTAGGTTATTTTTTAGTTTTTAGGGTTTGGGTGGGGTTAATAAATTTGAGTTTTAATATCAATGACTAGGTTAATTCTACGGTTTTTTTGTCTTTTGTGCTTTGAATTAATGTTTTAAGGGTGTAGGTTTAGGGTTAAAGTAGGGCTAAGTTTAGGGTTCCTGTTAGGGATCATTTGGGTTAGGGTTAGGTTCTTTTTAGGTTTTTTAAGGCTTTGGGGTTTTAGATTTTTTGTTTATGATTTATGTTGAGTGTTTAAGGCTTAGGTTTATCGTTTTTAAGGAATCTTGAACACTTTCGTGTTAATGGTTTTAGGTTTGGGTTATGGGTCAGGGTAAGGGTTCGAGTTTAGTTTTTTTTTTTTTTTGTTTTTTAGAGTTTGTGTTGTTTAAAATGCTATAGGTTTTAGTATTTAATTGGTTTTTGAGTTTTCATATTCTTGGGAGAGAACATAATCCTGGCTTTGGTTGTGTTTTTTTTTTCCGATAAGAGTTTATGTTTATTTTTATGGTTAGTTTAGGAAGTAAGTACGGGTGTAGGTTAGGGTTTAGGTTTATTTTAAGTTTTTTAAGGTTTTTGGTTCAGGTTTAGCAGTGAGGTTTAAAATCCAGATTTGATATTTAACAATTTTTGATTTCGTTTGTGGTGCTTATGGTGTCCGGGTGGATTTATGTTTTAGCTTTGAGTTTTAGGATTAAGATTCATGTAAGGTAGAGGTTTTTTGGTTTTTTTTAAGTTTTTTGGGTTTAAGGTTTAGGATTTGAGGTTTAATTCTTACTGGTTCGTTTTGCTTTTTGTCTTTTTGGTAATTTCGGTATCCTTTGATGTGACATCTAATCATTCCCATTCATTTGGGTGACACCCCCCCACCCCCCCACAAGCTTAAATATTCAAGTACAATAAAACAAGGCAAAAAAAAAAAAAAAAGAAAAGGATAAACAAAGAAGACAACAAAAAAAGGGGTGTTTGTTATATGTCACTGAACACGATATTGTTAAAGTTTTTCTACTACGACTATATATAGTGGTGCGAGCTAGTTATGAAATAAGGCGATTGATAGTTAGAATAAATTAGGGATGTGATCATAAATAGGACATACGTAGTAGGTTTAGTGAATTCAATGTGTTAGTGTAGTTTGAGTATTTTGGGCTTTTAATTATCATAGTGTTTCCGGTTTTAGTACTAAATAGAGGCCGAGAATTCCAGACCGATCCAGCGTTGGCTTAGTGATTTCGAGCAAAAAAAGGAAGTGAGGTTTACCACTGAAGAACACAAAAATAGTATCAGGCGATTAGGATGTTTTTGTTTTTGTTGTGGGATTTAGGGATTTCTCAATTTCACCCCTTATGGGTATATTTTTTAAATGTTTGGATTTATGTTTGTCTTTTGGGCGTTTGTTGTGATATTTAGGTTATGACGGCTGGTTAGGTGTCTTGGGTTAGAGGTAGCGTTGGGTTAGGGTTAGGGTAGCTTTGTTTTTTATGTTTTTGTTTGTGGGGTGTGTAAGAGGATTGGATTTTAAACCTAGTATTGGTGTGTTGTTCAACCTTTTTAATATGACTTGTTGGTTTTTGTGGTTATTTCAGATGAAGGGTTTTTTTTATTTTTTATGTGTCTAATTTTGGGTTGTGTGGTTGTTTTAGCAGTTTGAGGTTTCGATGAGATTTCTTCTTTTGGAATATGGTTAAGTTGGGGGTGTGTGGGAAGGGTTTGGTTTTAGTTATTTTAGGCTGTGCGTAATGTGTAAATGAGGGGTTATGGGTAGTGGGGTGGGGTAGGGGGGGGGGGGTGCTTCGCATTCATGTTCTGTGTGTGTTGTAATGGAGGGAAGGGTTAGGTTCGGGGGTGGGGGGGGAGGGATTTGTGGCTTGTCCATTATTTCGGGGCGAATGGAAAAAAGTAAAAAAGGGGGCCGGGTGTTTTGTCGGTTGTCTTTGGGATTTCCGTTTTTTCGCCTTTTGGGGTTATTTGTCTTGGGTTGGTATTTAATCTAGGATTTCCTAGTTCCTGTTACAGGCTTTGGCCTTTGGGCTTGGGTTTTGAGGATACTGTTATGGATTGGGTTCGGATTAGACTTTGTTTTTTTTGGTTGGCGTGGTGTTTTTATGGTTTAACCATTTTTCGTTAACAACAAAAAACACTAATATGTGAGTGTTTAATATTTGCATTTGTTACTTGCAGTAGGGTTTGAGCTCGTCAAATAAGGAGTCTTAAAGGATAGTATAAAAACGACACCCTAACATTACAGTGATGTATTAGGGTAAGGAATCGGCAGTCAGTGTGTAGAGATAGGGTATAGTGACCGCTGAAATGACTAGGCTAGTAGAATAACAAATCTTTGGGATGTATGTGGGTGCAGTAAGTGTTGTTGTAGGAGAATGGTAAGACCACATAAGTGGGTGGTGGTCGTGTTGGGAGGGGGGGGGGGGTGCGGGTTGGGGGCTGTGGGTTGGGGTTTTAGGTTTGCGGGGGATGGGTTTCAGGATACATGTTCGCGGGTTAGATGGGATTGGGCGGCTGAGTGACTACTGGGAAGGTGAGGGGGTTTGGTGTTTCCGGTTGGGGTGTGTGGGGGGTTAAGGGATTGTTACGGTCTTAGAATCTAGGAGTGTGTGGGGTGGTAGGTGGCTAATTTTGTTTTTTGGTGTGAACTTAGGAATATGTGGAAAAAATTTTGGGATATTTGTTAGGGGTTAGGGGTAGTTTAGGTGAGGAAGTGAGTGGGTTTTGGGTTAAAGTGGGTAAGGGTGAGTTGTGTAGTTTTTTTGTCGGGTTGAGGGTTCGGAAGGTAGGTGGTTAGGATTTCGAGGTTTTGATCTAAACCGTGTAGTGCGTGTTTTGCATACTTAGAGGCGTGTAGGGGGTTAGGGTGTAGGGGGGGTGTATGTTTTTTTTATAGGGAGCGAGGAACAGTGTTACATTGGAGGATTTGAAAAAATCGATGGTTTTAATATTTATGTTGGCATTTTTTGTGTATGGGTTGGGTGGTCTTTTGTGTTATTGTTTGTTTGTGTCAACGGCCTACTCCTATCCCCGAACCGAGTGTTGGGAAGATAAACCATAATACTAAGACAGACCGGCTAAGGTGTGATGGGCAGGCACATCCTCTCATTACAACGAAGTAATCGTAGTAACACATAATTCAGTAGAAAAGTGCGGGTGGACGCCCCGTGAGTACGGACTTGTGTGTGCCTAGCAGCCTAACTACCCTGAGGTGGGCCCTATTTAAAGTAGGGCTAGTAACTTAGTTATAACATATAGCAAAGTTGAAAGGTAAACTGTGTGTCAGGAGGAATCAAAAAGCGTTTTGGTGTCTTCTTTCTGCTGCATAAATGAGAGCGGTGCGTGTTCAGCGAGTCCATTTGATAGTAGGCGTTGTGCTTCTTTAGGGAGTTTGAATGTAGCGTGGTTGTAAGGAGTAAGAGCTTAGATGAGGGATAGGCTGTGTGTGTAGTATGTGAGGGGTGTGGCGTCAAAGGGTGGTTCGTACTAGCGGCCGAAAGCAATTGTGGCTTCTCTAAACAATGTGGGATACACATCAAATTCCTGAAGTTTGCAAATGATGAAGGTTTGGAGCCTTCCCATGTTGATTGGTAAGCTCCAATTGTGCTATTGTTACATTGAATCCATTGCAGCCACTAATTGAGATTCTATGTCAAGTAGGAGGTTCTTGAGAAGACCTATGTCAAAAAGCCCAATCAGTCCAAAGAGAGCAAGCCTCATCTCAGCCTGGTTTGTGTTTCGATCCTTGCTCCATGTGGGTGTATATAAATGTGCCATTTATCAATTTGCCTTCTTATCTCTGATGATACCGCCCAGCCCCATATCTTTCCTTCTTGATGAGTGCGCTTCCATCTGTGTTAATCTTGATCATTGATCCTGTGTGGTTTGTAGCCAGTTTCCATGCACACTTTATTGTTATGTCTATACACTTTTCATAATGTGTGATAACTGCTGTCCAGTTAGCAGGCCATTGTGATATGTGGGAAAATATTTTATCAAGCATCTTGAGTTGTGTCCTTTGTAGATTGCAATAAGGCTTGACCGGCTGATGTTGGGTTTCTTTGCCTCTGCCGTATTTGCAGCGCGACCTGTCTTCATATAGTGGTTCAGCAAATAAAATATGGTGGTTGCCTGCAGGTGCAGTTGGTGCTGCATTGTAAAATGGCTGTGGTGGCTGTCCACCACTGTTTGATCAGTGCCAACAGTTTGGAGTGGTCAGCTTGCAGGCCTGTACTTGCTGCGAAAAAATTCCACACTTTAGCTGTAAATGGTCCGGAATTGAAGGTGTGTTCAATGGTGTCCATGCCTGCTCTATGAAAACAACAAAAACACGGTGATGGCTCAATGCAAAAGATAGATAACTTTTCATTTGTAGGAAGTTTACCCTTTAATGTTCTCCATAAAAGAAATGAAGTCCTAAAAGGAATAGATTTATGCCATAATAAAGAATTGAAATTATTCTTAGCCTTTTTGTTCCTGATCTTCTCCCAAGCAGATTTGCAACTGAATCTGCCATGAGTGTTTAGCTTCCAAATTGCTTGGTCAGGTCTGTCTTGATGGTGAGGAATTTTGGTAGCCAGGATGCTAGAAAGGTGGGTTACTGGTGCATGCTTCATCAATTTGCTCCACTTCCATTCACCATTTTCTCAAAATTCTGCTTACAGCAATCGTGTGTGTTATTAAAACCTGTTGCTTGGCCTGGTTTGTGGTGTTTGAGCTAGAGGACCTATGCCAAGCCAATTGTCCCACCAAAAGGAACAATTCCCAGCTTGGAGTTTCCAATGAATGTGCTGCTCCACCTGCTGTATAGTATCTAGTATATGTTTCCAAGTTAAAGACTCTCTAGTATCCCATTTTTGCTCACTGGATTGGATATTTGAAAGTACTTAGCTCTAAAGAAATCTCCCCACAAGGTTTGTTTAGTTCTAAAAATCCACCATTTCTTGAGTTGGAAGGATTTACAAACATCTTGTAATTTTCTCATCCCAATCCCCCCTTACTCATAAGGATGCCTCAGATTTTTCCCAAGAGGACGCATGGTATTTTTTTGTTCCTATCGTTCTTCCAGCCCGTCAAAAATTGCAATCGCTGTCAAGTGAGCCGTTGTAATTTGTTCTTATGAGTAGTAGTTGGAGGGGTT
The DNA here is from genome assembly GCA_027704765.1 of Solanum habrochaites. Classification (NCBI taxonomy): domain Eukaryota; kingdom Viridiplantae; phylum Streptophyta; class Magnoliopsida; order Solanales; family Solanaceae; genus Solanum; species Solanum habrochaites. Next base: position 7,454 of record JAKWJA010002024.1, on the reverse strand, counting down.
ACTGCGATAAGAGATTGTATAGGCAATGGGTGGCCGGAAGAACCGTATTGTTTGGAGACGTCATCACACAAAGCACAGCCTTTCCCACATAACTTAAGTTTCTAGTTGTTGCCAACCGGTTAATTCTGGGAGTATTTTGGTGGCTTACAGTTTTTTAAGGTTATGTGGTCTTAAGAAGATAGCTTTAGGTGTTAAAGGTAGGCACGTGTGATGTTGTTCAAACGGGATTAGTTGGTGTCTTGTTTAGAGTTTGTGGGTTTAGGTGGGTAGTATAATTTGAGATTGGTGAATATCGAATGGTCTTAGTATTATGAGTTGTTTAGTTTGATGGTTATTTTGGTTTGGGGTTTATAGTTTATGGTATAGGTTAGGTTAGGGTTGAGGATAGGTCTAAGGTAAGGGTTTAGGTATTTTTTTAGGTTTTAAGGTTTGGGGTTCGGATCTCCGTTGTCTAAAGCTGCGAATGTATTTAAGCTACTTGACCGGGGGGTTAGGGTGGTTTTGAGTATTTTTTGCTTTTGGTGAGTAATTATAGATTTTCAAGGGAGTTTAAAGTTAGGGTTAAGGATATGTGTTAAGTAGAGGACTTCATGGTTTAGGGTTAGGTTAAGGGTTTTTTTTTGTTTCTGGGATTAGGATTTTTGGTTTAAGTAATATGGTTTAGTTGTCAATGTTTTGGATTATTATATTTTGGTCTTGGGCTTTTTGGGGGTAAATGGGTTTACAATTTAGGTTTCAGGGTGTAGCGGTGTATGGTTAGGTTAGGGGTGTTAAAGGTTTTTTGGTGGTGTGTAGAGGGTTTGTGGTTTAGATATTGACTCACATTTAAAATCTACGCATGAGGTTAGGGTGGATGGGTTACGATTAGGGTTAGTAATGTATTTATGTTTTTAGGTTATTTAATGGGTTCAGGGTTTAGCATTTGAGATATAGAAAATATATGGTTTTTATTTAATGTTTGGATTCCCTTGGTGTATTTTTTGCATAGGGGTTTTAGGTTTATGACTTAGGATTATGGTTAGGGGATAGGGATATGGTTAGAGGGTTAGCGATGGTTTTAGTCTTTTTTTAGATTCTGATATTTTTTTTGCATACTGGGTTTTAAGGTTTATGACTTAGAGTTATGGTGTGAGGGACTAGGGATATACTGGTTATGTATGTTGAGGGTTTGTGGTTTTTTATTTGGTTTTTTGTGGGTAAGTGTTTTAGGATTTGAGGTTTAAATTTTAATGGTGTGTGTAGGGTTGTTTGAATGTTTGGGTTTTTGTATTTTTGAGATTTATGTGAGTTTTTGGGAATTTAGGCTTTATAGTAGGGTTTTAAGGGTTCAGGGGTTTATCGTGTTGTAGGATGTATGTTTTTTGATGGTTTAGTTGGGGGGGGGTTAAGGATTTGCGTTGCATATAGTAAGATTTCGTGTAAATGTTAGAGTTGTTGATCTCTTGTGCTTAGGATTTTAGGGTTTTGGGTTTAAGGTAGGGTAAAGCATAGGGTTAGTGTTAGCAATAGGGTTTAAAAAAAAAAAAAAAATAATATTTACCATTTTTATTAGGTTTTAGTGTTTCCTGCATCAAAACATAGGATTTACAGTGATGGTTTGATACAGGTTAAAATATAAGGTTACTCACAATGTTGCTGTGGAGCGATTAAATGTAAGAAGAGTGGTAGTTATTATCTGGGATACACTGTCGTTTTGTGAATTTAGATGGGGGGGTTAGTCTATAGCTTGTGCTGCGTGTAACTGTATATTACAGTAAGGGTAAGATTACTTAAGGTTAAGTTTATTTTTTTTTGTTGGTGTGGTGCGTTGGTTGTGTGTGGTTTAGGGTGAGTCGTTGGGTCGTTTAAATCTATTTATATTTAGGTATTGAATGTTTTTGTAGTTTTTGTATTTTGGACTTACGGTTTAGGAGTTGAGGTTTTAGGTTCTTTTTAATATGGTTAGGATTAGCACTGTGAGGTGTAAAATTTTATTCGACAGTGTTTATGCTTATTGTGGGTTTTGTATTTGATCTTTCTGCTTTGGGGTTTTGTTTAGAATGTGGAGTAGGGTCTAAGAGGATAGGTAGTATGGTTAGGGTTAAGGTGTAGGTGTTTGGTTTTCTTCTTGTAGATTTTTTGGATTCAAGTGTGTATAATATATGTGTTTTAAGTTCAATGGTGTAGAGTTTATATTTTTGGGTTTTTCGTAATTTTGGTTTCAAGGGTCCGAGACGAGTTCATGGTAGGCTAACGGTACTGTTGACTATTAAGGTTAGATTAGACGTTTTAGGTTATGTTTAGTTTCTCTAAGGTTAAGGGATAAAGGATTTGGTGCTGTATATCTAGGCATAGGTAGGGTTCAACGATCCAAAACCGAGCCGCGACTGGCGACCCACATTTAACCCTCCATGTTGAGCGAAGCAGCACCATCTGAAAGCCTTATCATTTCAATTTAATATCAACATAAAGCAATGGCCTGGAAGACTTAAACCATACATAAATCCAATTCAATAACTGCTAAAATGTTGTCATCTAGTTTTTCCCCAATCTTGAAGTCATCACCCACAAGAACATCTAGGATCAATGTACTAAACTAAGAGTATTCTAAGGAAGCTAAAACAAATATAAAGCTATTCACGTGCCGAAACTGTCAAGCATCAAGGGACTGAGGAAGAGATCCGGTCCAAGCTAGAAAGTAATTGCTCACCCTGAAGATCCGTTGATGACGAAGACTGCTAGAATACTGTTATTCGGAGACTGAGGCGCGTTTGGCTGCATTCCTACAGAGTAATAACAATAATGACAACATAAAGTAAGGGGTGTTCAGTACACCACAATTACTGGGAGTAGATATCATCGGAGCCAACTCAAATAGAAAGCAATATATCTCAGATATATCAATAAAATCAAGTAATAAATTCTTAATCATTGATAGGCAAACAATACAAACAGTCAATTTTAATATCACCGACATTCTATGAGACCACACCTCCACACAGCCATACTCTTTTGGGGAAGACATGTTCTTAGATGAGTAAGTTAGATCTTTCAAGATTCAGTTATCTTTATTTCCTCTTGTGTCGGTAGCTGTGAACTCCGCTCCCCTACACTACTAAGTGTCGGAACGTGACACTCCGATCCCCTAATCAAATGTGTCGGTACCATGACACTCCGATCCCCTACATCTACGTGTCAGTTCGTGACACCCCCGTCCCACTAATTCTATGTGTCGTACGTGACACGCCGATCCCCGACATCTCGTGTCGAGTTCGTGACACCCCGTCCACTCATCTATGTGTCGGTACGTGACACTGTTTCCTATCCCCTACATCTTACGTGTCGGTCGTGACCCCCGTCCCACTAATTCTATGTGTCGGTGACTGACACTCCCGATCCACTAATCTGCCATTCTATTATTCATCAATCCTATCTTTCATACCAAGGCAGTCCTCATTAACAAGAGATTTAAGGTTTGTTAATTATAGATTTTGTGCGGAGTTCAATAGCCGCATCATGCTTGTGTTCATCACAATCACTAGTTATAGAAATCACATCATGCTACACACAGTTAAGCGATCAAAGAAGACTCTATAATACTATCCACAATATCATGGTGCTATTAAGAGTTTACTACAATAGTGTGTAACAAAACCTAACGTACCGCTACGCTCGGCACCGGAAGATTCGTGATCAAAGCAAGCAAATTCCTCAAACCCTTGATGTCGTCGTTCGTTTTCTCTCTCGGTCCGGGATGAGAGGGATGAGTGGCATGCTCGGGGTGAGTGTAGGGAGCGAAGGTCACGTCGGTTGCTCGGTTTCCCCCTCTTCGTTCGTGTTTTTTTCTTGGTCGTGAGGAAACCCTACTATATACGTGTGGACAGCCTAGATTAGTATATAAGTAAGAATGAAGGTGGCAATATCTGACCGCATCTAATTAACTTAAGGTTACCAATCTTTACCCCAAGTAAAAGTGTAGCTTATAACCGGTACCCTGCTCGACGGTTTTATAATTAAAGTAGATTCCAAATGGTCCCTTAAAACGGTAAGAGAAATCCGACCCAGACTTGTATTTACGCACCTTTGAAGGCCCGTCGTGGCACTGCGACGGTCCTTCCTGCAGGGTCTCGCAGGACAGCGTCCAGATACCAAGGGGGCGACCAAAGAGTGCGCTGTGACGGTCCGTCACGCCTGGTGACGGGTCGTGGTGTCCTGCCAATTGTGTTCTGACTTATCAGAGAGTCTATTTTCATGGGTACCAACATGTTTCAGAATTTCTTAGTGTTTGGAATGTGGACAAAGGCCCTCGACGTCCGTCTGGGGTCCGTCGACTCAGCAGCATTTTCCATAATAAATCTCTGCTCCAAAACGACAAAAAAAGGTCGTTACAAAGATACCAATTTTACCCACTTTCGGCCTCGAACGATGCACAAGAAGAAACAAGGGCAGAAAGGAGTACCCTGATCTTTGTAAACAATGTGGGTATCTTGTCTTGCATATCGCCTCCTTTCCCAAGTGGCTTTCTTCACCGGTCGATTCTTCCATTGCACGCTTGATGGTTCCATCTCACTTGACCTCAACTGGGCGAATTTCTCTATCTAAAATGGCAACAGGGCTCCCTTCATAAGACAAGTTCTCATCAGCAGACTGATCCCACGAATAATGTATTAGTTTTCCCATCCCATGGTATCTTTCAACAACTACACATGGAATACCCGGTTTTTTGAGTGTACTACGACAGCCTGGGGCAAGGCTAACTCAATAAGCCACCTCCCCACTCGCTTAAGTACTTCAACAGGGACCATGTACCTTGGGCTTAGCTTGCTCTTTATTACAACCGCATCACCGAGTGGCCTTTCAGTGGTGAAACTTTCAACAAGACTTGTTCACCCCCCATGAACTCTAAGTGTCTCTAACACTTTCGATCTGTCTAGTCGTTTTGTCTACTTTGCGCCCGCTAGAAGCTTCTCTTGAATAGATTTCACTTTTTCTATCGAATCCCCGAAAGCTCAGTAACCCCAAGAATCTAACCTCGAATGCATCAAACCAAGCGCCAATGGGGGTCACCTACCTCCGCTACCATATAACATGCTTCAAAAGGGGAGCCATAATCAATGCTTGAGTGATAGCTATTATTGTATGAAACCTCCGCTAAGGTCAGAATCATCCGCCAATGGCCACCGAATTCTATCACACATTGGAACGAAGCATAGTCCGCCAACACTTGAATCGTTTCTGCTCAGACTGACCGTCGTCTGGAGGAATGGAACGCATTACTCAAGATACAACCTAGTACCCCATTTTCGCATGCAAGTTTCCAAAACTTATGATTAAACTGCGTACATCTATCTGATATGATGGATATGGAAACTCCCATGCAATCGACAACTTCTGGGATGTAAAGGTTTGGCTACTTCTCTGCAATTGTAAGAAGTCCACTCTTAACAAGGAAATAAATAGAGGCAGACTTAGTTAACCTATCCTACAATCACCCAATGGAAATCAAACTTACCCAATGTCCCTTTGGAATACCAACCACGACGTTCGCATTGCAATTCTCAGTCCACTTCCCATTCGTGAATGGGCATTCTCGTGAAGTGGTTCCTCGCGGCCTCTGGTTTCATACCTTTACTTGTTGACACTTGGACATTTTGGCAATAAAAATCCACAATATCACGCTTCCATTCTTCCCACCAAAAGTGTTGCTTAGGTCACGGTACATTTGGTTGCACCCGGAATGTATCGAATAATACCTTGACTTGAGCCTCTGTCAGAATAGTGTTGATCAAAGCATACGACGCGTACACATGACCCTTCCCTTAATCCTCAAACACCTTCCTCATCAATTTTCGCATTCTATAGCCTCTCCTTGCAAACACTTTATCTCGGATCCGGATCCATTTTTCATCATTAACCTGCTTTCCTTAATCTTGTCAAGGAAGGAAAGATCTTTCCTCCACACAAGCTAAAAATCCTCCCTTCTTCTCATTTACTTCAATCTCATAAGGTCGTTAGCCAGAAGTGAAACTCCCTAGCCAATGGGCGTAACTAGAAGCTGCAAGTGAGCTAGCTTCCCATGCTTCCGCGCCTTTTCTACTTAAGCAATCCGCTACACATTCGCCTTCCCGGATGATACAAAATAGTGTGTCGTAGTCCTTCAGTAGTTTCCTCCATCTCCTTCCTCTGTCTCAAATTCAAATCTCTCTGTGAAACTACTGTAGACTAACGATGATCCGTATAGACCTCACCCTTACCCATATAAAATAGTGTCTCCATTGCTTAATGCAACCCACTACATCCCACTCCTACATCACAATGTCCGTATAATTACGATTCATTGAGTAATGCACCTTTATTGCCTCTAAGCAGAAGCAAATCACATTTTTCCCTTGCATTTAGTACTGGGCACCAACCAGAATAGGAGGCTCACAATAAACAATGAAGTTCTTACCCTCCACTAGCAAGTAAGGATAGGGGCGTAGTCAAACAATGTCTTGATCTCTAAAGCTTTCCTCACAACTCATCCTACCATACCAATGGAACATTTTGCTTAGTCAGGTTTTCGTCAGTTTGGGAAGCAATAGAAGAGAATCCCTTGACAATCGGCGGTAGTAGCTAGCTAACCCAACAAAGCTCTTTATTTGCTGACACATTAGTTAGGTCTTTACCCAATTTTCACTTCTATCGATCTTTAAAAGGATCCACCATCACTACTCCATCCTTGGAAACCACGTGCCCCAGAAGGACACTGCATCTAGCCAAAAACTCACACTTAGAGAACTTTGGCATAAAAGCTTTTTTCTCCCTCAACATTTCCAACCCATTCTCAATGCTCCTCATGGTCCGCCTTCTTACTCTTGGAGTAGATCAGTAATCATAATAATACGATCCAAAGAGTCCAAATAAATGGCTTAAAAATCCCGGTTCATCAAACTCGAACGCAGCAGGGGCCATTCGTAAGACAAAAGACTCACTACAAATTCGTGTAATGCCCCATACCTAGTTCTAAAAGCAGTCCTTTGGCACAAATCCGTTGCCCGTAGTTTCAATTGATGATAACCGGATCTGTCAGTCAATACTTAGAGAGACACAAGCACCTTTTAAACGATCGAACGCAGTCATCATGCGAGAAGAGGATAGCTTTGTTTCTTTAATGGTTACCTTGTTCAACTGCCCCGGTATAGTCTAATGCACATCCAAACTCCATCCTTCTTCTTCACAAACCAACCGGAGCACCCCAAGGAATGCACTTGGTCTAAATGCAAGCCTTTGCTCAACAACTCTGAAGTTGGGCTTTAATTGCTCTTAACTCCGCGGGGGCATTCGATAAAAGGGGGTAACGAACTGGGGCGAGTACCCTGTTCAAGAATCAATACGAAGTCACTATCCCTATCGGTGGCATACCAGGAAGATCGCTGGAAACACATCAAGGAAACTCTCGGGACCAACCGAACCCCGACCAACGCGAAGACTTG
>JAKWJA010002023.1:0-25313 GCA_027704765.1 Solanum habrochaites | reverse complement strand
TAAGAAACTATAAACCACAAAGATAAGTGAACACTTTGGTGACACTATCGGTAGACGTTAGTAGTTCTTTTCTTCTTGGGATAAGGTTCACTTTATCGTTTATTCTTGCGAATGTTCCAAATCATCACCTCGATGATGATGTCTTTGAAAGAGTATTGTCTATCAAGGGGCCAATGATAATACCAAAGCAGTGTTGGTACCTTAACAGGGGGTTGCTATTGGGGGGAGTGTCCTTTGACGCTGAAATTTGCTGAAAGTTAGAGAAAATCATCTCCGATATCATAAAGCTTGGAGTACTAGGGAAGTCACGATCCGGGAGAAACACCTTCGTTCCAATCAGCACCAATCCGTTTGCAAGATGCTTTCATGAGGGATGACTCAATGAAACTGGCTAGTGTGGTGTTCAGACATAGTTGCTTGGGGGTGCGGAAAAGGTAAAGGCGATGGAACACTTGTTCTAACAACCACCAAAAATGATGAATATACTGATGAGGGAGGACATCCTATTCGTGTAATGATCAGAAGGGTGTTTCCGACCGATTCCAAAGGCTCCAATAAGGGAATTGAACCAAGGTTTGTGAACCAAGGTCGAAACTAATGGTAATTATATCCGCGAGAGGTCATTATGTCCGATATAGAATTTCAAACCCCCAACCCCGCGACAACAACTTCAATGGGGTACTATGGTAACAGAATTATAGGTAGTGAGCTCTAGTTCACACCTAAAATCGTGAAGTTGTTTTCGTAGGGATGGTGACAGGAGTATGGCACTGAGTGAGGATATGATGCAAACCTGAATGAGCAGGTTTGATGCTAGTTATGAGTTACCCTAAAGATTAAGGATGACTTCGCAGGTATAGGGCAGAACGTTGATAACAACATCAATCTCGATTTAAGCATCTTGAGTTGCAAAATGGCTAATTTTCCTCACGTAACAACAAGAACGAACCGGGTACTCTTCTTAGCAACACTGTCCAAATCTGAAAAATGCTTGGGCCTTGTATGAGATCACTACTCGAGGTGGTAAGCAAATCATTTATTGACCCACCTATGCCGTCTGTTGGTTAAAAGAACGTGCTACGCTCTACTGCTCCGTTGGTTGCGGTTAGTGGTGCAGTTCGAATCAACTGAACAGCTGTTGAGGTGCCAGCACGACTAGTGCCCTCCATGCCTATACCACCACCCTCCTTTCCCACAAAGGTTGTACAAGAACTGAAGATTGGTAATACGTGTGGTTTTATAAATAACGATGCTGAAATAACTTTCTATCAATGTCCTTTTGGTAAAGCTCTGAATACCAATCAGACCCGGTAATGCCACGTTATGAAATATTTGGTCAAGAAAGATCAGGCACTTTGAGGATGGATATCATGGCAGCACTGTAGTTCCATTGCTACAGATCTCTAGTGGTCCAAAGAAAAGATCGGGGTGCTTTCAACTATTGCCTTGTCAACATCCTTTAACTGTTACATTTTGCGAAGGCATTATGTGATCTTAGGGGCAATTAATCTCATGCCCCTCTCGATTTATACGAAGGTTGGGTTTGGAGTAAATCCAAACGCCCACTACTGCGATCTATCCTCCGCATTCAGCCTTTGTGACAATTTCGTGTCAATAAAGATAACCTACTCAAAATCAATACAAGGCTTTTATGACCAACTAACTTAAGTATAAACATTGAAAGACCGTAAAACCACGGTACATCAGGCATTCCCTAGTAACTTCTAGTAGTTATAGGCTGTCTTAGACAAGTTTAGAATCAACTTTAGTTTGGAGTGATTGTTTAGTATCACTACTCTTTATCATTTTATTTATCATCAGATCAGTATTGGGTTTCCCCACATTAGATTTTCTTTCTCATGTTTTAGCTTATGCATAGTCGTTTCCATAGATATGTTCAATTTTCTTATGAATCCCGCGCCCAGGGTTAGCTTGGGGAAAATCGTGTCCTAGGTCCCTGTTAGTCAGGAGGTATCCTCATGGCGTGACACTTTTCTTCATGATCGTTGATATCTTACTCTTGATTCGGTAGATTCATCAATTTGGATTTATTGGGCTTTGTCATTTTGATTGAAATTACAATAACAAATTGTAACACCCCGTATTTGAAAAAATAAAGGAAATGGCACGCTACTACCTCGAACTGACCGTGTTAAGAAACTAAACCACAATATCGAGTGAACAACTTTGTGACACTATCGGGAGAGGCAAGTTAGTAGTTAGGTTGGGGGTGGGTATACGTTCACCTTTCATTTCTTGCGAAGTGTTCCAAATCATTAACTAGATTATGAGTCTTATGAAAGATTTTCTATTAGGACAGATTGATCAACAAAAGCAGGTTGGAACAGTAACAGGGGGTATTTATGGGAGTGTCCTTACGGCTGAAAATTGCTGAAAAGTAGAGAAAATCTCCGAATATATAAAGCTTGGATACTAGAAGTCCGATCTTGGAGAAACCTTCGGCTGTCCAATCAGGCTACAACTCAGTTGCAGATGATCTTCATGAGGAGATGAATCACAAAATGAGAACTGAAGCAGGGGTATGTGTCTACTGGTGCTGGGGGTGCGTAAAAAGGTCATGCGATGAACAAGCTTGTCTAAACCACCAACCACCAATGATTACTAATACTATGATGAGGACTCCTTGCAGTGAATATCAGACGGGGTGGTTCGACCGAATGCCCAAGGCTGCAATCAGGAGAATTGGCACCAAGGCCAGGAACCAGGTAGAACTATGGTATTATAATCGCGAGGGTCATTATGTCCCAGATGAGAATTAAAACCAGCGACAACTTCAACCAAACCAACCGGGTAACTCTTGGTCCCTAAAATTATAGGAGTTGGCTCTAGTTCCACCTTAAGAATCTGAAGTTGTTCCTAGGGATGGTGAAGGTAGTATGGCGCGAAGTTGATGATTGCCTGCAAAAACATGAGACAGGTTTGATGCTATTGATGAACACACTAAGAGTTAGGAATGACTTAGCAGTATCCGGGCAGAAGGTTGTGATACACATGCAATCTCGAATTAGAATCTTGTTGCCAATGGCCATTGACCGCTGTCAACGGTGACAACAACGGCAACCCGGTAACTCTTCTTCACCTGTCCAAAATCTGTGAAAGTGATGGGCCTGTATGATAATCACTACTCTCGAGGTGGTAGCAATCATCAATTGACCCACCTATGCCGTCTGGTGTATAAATGTGATGATATGATGATACAAGTGGTGGCAACGGTTAGTGTGAGTTATAAGATAAAACTAGAAAAGCGTTGAGGGGTGCCACAGAAGTGGACCTCCATGCCTATACCACCCCTCGCCTTCCAACAAAGGTTCGTAAAAGGAAGTGACTGAAGATGGTAATACCTGTGTTTTATATAACGATGGCTGAAATAACTTTCTATCAATGTTCCTTTTGTAAGAACTCTTGAAAAATGTCCCGGTTATGCCAATTTCATAGAAGATTTGGTTACAAGAAAAGTCAGTCAGTTCTTTTAGGATGAATGAAGAATGCAGCACATGAGTTCCATTGCTACAAGATCTCTAGTGCAAAAGAAAGAAGATCCGGGTGCTTTCACTATTCCTTGTACAATCGTGTTGTTACATTTTGCGAAGGCATTATGTGATCTTGGGGCAAGTATAAATCTCATGCCCCTCTCGATTAATAAGAAGTTGGGTTTGGGTAATCCAAAGCCCACTGCGATCAAATCCTCCGCATTCTCCTTTGGACAGATTTTGTGTCAATAAAGAGAAACCTACATCAAAAATCAATACAAAAAGGCTTTAGACACACACTAAACTTAAGGATAAGACATTGAAAGTACCGTAAAACCACGGTACATCAGGCATGTCCTAGTAACTCTAGTCTGTTAGAGGCTTTCTTAGACATAGTTTGAATCAACGTTAGTTGGAGTGTTGTTTAGTATCACTAAGCTTTATCATATTATGTATATCCGATCAGATAGTGGGTATTCCCCACCTTTAGATTTTCTCATGTTTTTAGCTTTAGGCATTAGTTAGTTTTCCATAATATGTTTCAATTTTCTATGATATTCCAGCCTCAGGGTTAGCTGGGGAAATCGTGATCTAGGTCCCCAGGGTGTCATGTCTAGAGGTATCCTCATGGCGTGACCTTTCTCATGATAGATATTGATTCCTTACTCTTGATTATTAGATTGCATCGGTATTGGATTTATGTGAAGCTTGTCATTTGATTGATTACATAACCAAGTGTAACACCACAAACCCCCGTATTATTTAAAAAAAAATAGTAAATGGCAACGCATAACTTCGTACCCATTATAAGAAACTAAACCACAGATAGAGTGAACCACTTTGTGACACTATCGGATAGTCCGTTAGTAGTTCTTCTTGGGATAGGTTCCTTATTCATGCGAAATGTTCAATCATCCCATAAGATGATAGTCTTTGAAAGAGTTATTCTATGAGGGACAAGATGATATACCCAAGTGTGTTGGATCATGTAACAGGGGGTTTTCTTAGGGGAGTGTCCTTAACGCTGAAATTGGCTGAAAAGTTAGAGAAAATCTCCCGATATCATAAAGCTTGGAGTCTTGAAGTCAGAATACTTGTAGAACAAACCTTTCGCGGCCAATTCCGCATAACTCAGTTGCCGATGATCTATCATGAGGAGGATGAATCCAATGAGAACTGAGCTAGGGTTTGGGTGTTTCATATTGTTGGCTTTAGGGTGTGCGAAAAGGTAAATGCGATGACAACTTGTCTAAACCACCACCAACGCAAAATGATGAAAATAATACTATGAGGAGGACTCCTATGCCGTGAATGATCAGAGTGTGTGTTTCCGCCGACTTCGATGCCTAAGCTTCCAATCAGGAGAATTGGACACCAAGGATTTAAGGAAACAAGGTCGAAACTAGGGTAATTATTCCGCGGGGTCATTATGTCCCGAGTATGAGAATTAAACCGCGACAACAACGGTTCAATCGGGTTAACTATGGTAACAGAATTATCGGAAGTGGGCTTCTATGTTCCACCTAACATCGTGAAGTTGTTCCTCGGGGATGGTGAAGGTAGTATGGCAGGGGTGGGATGTGTGCGGATATGATGCAAACATGTGACAGGTTTGAAGATGCTAGTGATGAGGACACTAAAGAGTTCAGGATGACTTAGCAGGTCATAGGGCAGAAAGTGATACACCTAATCATCGCTTAGCATTTGAGTTGCAAATGGCTCAAATTGTCTGGGGGGGGCAACTGTGTGAACACAGACACGGGCAATCGGTACTCTTCTTGCAACCGTCCAAATCTAAAAATGATGGGCATGGTATGATATCCTTCCTCGAGGTGGTAGAAAAATCATTTGAACCCACCTATGCCGTCTGGTGTATAAAATGTGAATAAAAAGATATGATGATACAGTGGTGGGGTTAGTGGTGAAGTTAGAAGATAAACGGACAAAGATGTTAGCAGTGCCACAGCGAGTGACCTCCATGCGCTAGACACCACCACCGCCTTTCCGCACAAAGGTTTGTAAAAGAAACTGAATATGGTAAATACCGACCTGTGTTTTATAACGATGCTGAAATAACTTTCTTAATCAATCAATTCCTTATTGGTAGAAGCTCTTGAACAAATTTCCCCCCGTTATGCCATTGCATGAAAGATTTGGTTCAAGAAAAGATCATCAACTGTTTGAGGAGATGAAGAACTGTGCATCACTGTAGTTCCATTGCTACAATAGTCTCTAGTGCAAAAGAAAGCAGATCCGGTCGCTTTTCAACTATTCCTTGTACAATCGTGTTGTTACTTTTGGCGAAGCATTATTGATCTTGGGCAAGTATAAATCGCATGCCCCCTCTCGATTATAGAATTGGTGTTTGGGTAATCCAAAGCCACTCGATGCGGCTACTGATGGGCCGATCGAATTTTAAAAAGGGCCCTTGATCTATCCCCGATGTCTAGTACAAGTGGAATCGTTCATAATTTTCGGCAAAATTTAGGTAATTCTGATTGTAGGTCGAGTGGAGGTCCTATTATTCTTGGGAGCCATTCCTCCTTGCTACGGGTTGGCCTTAAATTGATTGAAAAGGGGTCAGATTATTTTCGGTTGAAAAATGAAGAAGCTGACCTTCACATTTGTAGGTCCATGAAGCAGAGTGGTTTTTAGCCTCCAATTGTTATCTACTATATCCACCAGGGAAGATCTCTGAGGGAACAAATTGAAGAGTCATGTGAGGTCAAATTGAAAGGCGTCTGGGTGTAGAAGCATTGGCAGCATTGTCAATGAATTTTGATAGTGATGGAATTGATGAGTATGAGGTCATTGGTCGCGTCACTTGATCGAGGTAAAAGTCGTTTAAACTAAAGAAATTTGATTTTAGATATGCAAACATCTTGAATTTCCACCCCCGAAAAAAACCGTCTATTGCGAGGAGGCTCCAAATTAGAACTTAAGCCTATATCACGCATTGAGGTATGTATTCTTTGGAAAAGTGATGTTTTTTTCCAGTTTATTATACTCTTAGATTTGAATGTGCATCAATGTGATTTTGTGAAAGTGTTAAAGAAGGTTCAAAAAGATCTATTGGGTGGACTATTGCGGATCTTATATTGGGATCCCCCCGTATTTTTTCTCATAATTTCCACCCCATGCCCGATTATAGCCAAGTATTGAGTATAATAGACGTTGTAATATCCACCTTGCAAGAGGTATGAAAAAGGGAAATTTTAAGTGGTTGGATGCTGGAGTGATAACTATCGCTGATAGTAGTTGAGTATTCCCCCCTGTATTCATTGTGTACCTAAGAAAAGGGGAATGGCTGTGTCCGCCCTATGAGAACACTGAGCTTGTTCCCATGAGGATCGGTGATAGTTGGAGTGGTGTATGGAAATACGACAATTAAATGCAAGGATCAAAAAAGATCCATTTTCCTATGCCCTTCATGACAGATGTTGATCGACTTACCGGAAAAGGGGTGTACTAGTTTTCCTGATGGTTATTTGGGATAATTTTATTTCTATTGTAGCCACGGAAGTCAAGAGAAAACACTTTACTTGTGCATATGGGACCTTTGCGTTCAAGAGAATTTCGTTTGGGTGTGGGCAAAAATGCACCCTCACGACATTCAAGAACTGTATTTGTCGATATTCTTTGATAATGCTTGAGTACACTATTGAGTGTATGATGATTTTTTTTTCTTGGTTGGTTCTCCTTTGAGCTTGTTTGAGTCAGTTTGTCTGAGGTTTCTTAAGAGGTGTGAGACTGCAATCTAGGTACTGAATTGGGAAAAAATGTGTCACTTCTTTGGTGAAAGCGGGTGTTTCATATGGGTGCGTCGCATTTCCAGAAGGGTAAGAGGTTGATCGAGCTAACGTCGAGTAATAGAGAGACTTTCCCCCACGTATCTTTGTCAAAGGTGTGAGAATCTTTCTGGGTCTGCAAGTTTCTTATTTACGCGGAGGTTCATCAAGGATTTTTCAAAAATTGCGCATCCTTTGTCAAGTTACTTGAGGAAGAGTGTTAAATTTATTTTGATGAATCCTGATCTTAAAGGCATTTGGTGCGTTGAAGAAAAGTTGGTGTCTCACCTATCTTATTTCTCTCATTGGAGGGCAAGAACATTTGAGGTAAATGTGTGATGCAGTGGGGTTGCTCTTTGTTGGTATTGGGTCACAGAGGACAAAATCATTCACCCCATTTACTATGGTGTATAAAGGGCGCCCTAATGAAGCCCAAAAGAAACTACACCGTGACTGAGCAAGAGACAAGAGACCTGCAGTATCGTTTTTCTTTGAGAAATTTTACTCCTATTTGCTTGGCACCAAATGGTTCTAGTGCATACCGATCATTTCTGCTTTGAGAACTTTTGATTGAAAAAGACGGATGCGAACCGAGGTTATTCGTTGGTATGACTATTGGCAAGAATTTGACTTTGAGGTAATTGATAGAAAGGGACCACAAATCAGTGCTGATCCACTATGTCGCCTTTAGAAGATGAAGCACTGGAGAATTGGTGGATAAAATTGAAAATTGATGATACTTCCCCCGATGAGCATGTTTGGCCGCCTCAAGACTGATCCCTGGTTCACAGATTGCGAATTATCTGGCTAGCGCTATCATCCACCAGACTTGTCCTTTCATACAAAGGAAAAAGTTCATGTTGATGTGAAAAAAGTTTTTTTGGGATAAATCCATACTGTATAGGAGTTGTGCCGTGGCTTATTCGGCGTTGTTTACCAGAAGTTGATATGTTGAGTTTTTTGGGGAGGCATGCCTTCTTCACAACCCTGTAGGTTGACATCGTAGTGGTACCCGACCACCGCTCACTAAGATGCTTACAATATGGCTTTACTATTGGCCAACTATTATCAAGATCTCTTGAGTCGCGCAAGGCAGTGATAGTGCACAAAATTTCAAGAAAGCAAGAGCTCCCTTTAAATCCATTCTTGTATTGAGTTATTTAATGTGTGGGGTATTGACTTTATGGATGGGCCTTTTTGTGAGTTCTCAAGGTGGACGTACTTCTAGTTAGCGGTTGCATTATGTGTCTAAAATGGGTAGAGCTTATCGCACTCGCAAATAATGGAATAGAGAGTGTCACCACGTTCTTACAAGAATATATTTTCTCCCAATTGGCACCCAGGGCTATTATTAGTGAAAGGGGATTCCACTTTTGCAACAAATTGTTGAAGGGATTAGTGAAAAAGATGGGGTTCGCCATAATGTGACCACTCATTACCATACTTAAACTAGTGGGTAAGTTGAGGTGTCAAATAGGGAGATTAAGCAGATTTTGTCGAAAACAGTGAACGCTAGTAGAATGGATTGGTCAAGGAGACTTGATGATGCTCTTTGGGCTTACCGGACAACATATAAGACTCCCATAGGTATGTCCCCATACCAACTTGTATATGGGAAGGCTTGTCACTTACTGGTCGAATTAGAGAATAAAGCCATGTGGGAAATAAAGAAGTTGAAAATGGATTGGAATGAAGCTGCAGAACAGAGGTTAAATGGGTTGAATGAGCTCGATGAATTTCTCCTAAAAGCTTATGAAAGTTCAGCCCTCTATAAATAAAAGATTAAGAAGTTCATGACCAAAAGATTGAGAAACGCAATTTTATGGTTGGGGATTTGGTGCTTTTATTCAATTCTAGGTTGCGCTTGTTTCCGAGAAAACTCAAGTCCAATTGGACTGGCCTTTACTTGATCACCCAACTATTCCCTCACAGAGTGGTTGAGTTGGAAAACAAGGAGGGTGTGCGGTTTGAGGTGAACGGCCAAAGAATCAAAATCTATTTGGGGCATGCTGAAACGATGAATGAAGTGATCGAGGCATACTATCTTGATGAAGTCTGAGTAATCAAATGTCCTCTGTCGTTCCGCGACGTTAAATCAAGCGCTGGTTTGGAGGCAACCCAATATGTATCCTCTTAGCCAACTATTGTTTTTTTATGACTTTCTGTAATAGTTGCATTTTCGTTGATTTTGTTTTTGTTAGAAGTGTTGGCTAGAGCGTAGTTTAAGGTCCGTGTCCAAAAAGTGTCCAGAAAATACAAAAAGAATAGCTTCATGGATGTTAAATTTGCAGGTAGCACATCACCAGAAAATTGGTCTGTAGAAGTCATTGATGGACCCATCGACAAACCCTCACGCCTGCAACGGGTTGTCGCGAGCATCCATCGTGTCCAGGTAAGTTTTTCCATTTTTTCTAAATTGGGGCACCCATGACGGACCCAATGAAGGACCGTCACACCTGTGACGGACCGTCAACGGGGAATCATCGCATCAATACCTGTAAACCCTACCCAACCCGATGGGTGAATATTAAAAGTTTATAAACCTTTTAACTTTCCACCTCTTCATTCTAGCCATTTATTTCCCCCACTTCCCCCATTTACTCCCTCTTCAACTCCCTAACACTCTCTTCCTCTCCCCAAAACATCGGATTCCCCATCCCTTCCCAACTTCCCCTGATCTTCCCTCTTCCAATCTCCCTGCTTCTTCAAGTAATCTGCCAGTCGGAGTCAAGTGTTGTTGTGCTGATCACCAGAGTTTTGTGCCTTACTTTTTTTTCATCTTCTCCAAATATTAGGTATGTGGTTCTAATATATTAATCATCTACATTTCTTTCTTGTTTTCCCATTCTCCATGCTTGATTCTTAATGTTGGATCTTCGAAATTCGACCCCTAGTGAATGCTACGCACTCACCCCATTAATCCTACATGCCTTAAGACCCTTCACATAGTAAACAGAATGGGGGTATTGTGTTAACTAAATCAAATGGGGGTTTATGTTTCTGATAATTATTTCTGACCTAGGTTGTTAGTACTCCAAAATAGATTGCTAAAACCCGAGAAACTATTGCCTTAAGATTGCTAGTATGCTAGGTAATTGGCTTAGAAATTGTGGGTCGATAAGTATTCTTTCGATTAGCATTTTAGGGGATAAGAGAGGCATCCCCAGTTATTTTACTGAAGGACAGAACGAGACCCCGTCGACGGACCGTTGTAGGGTACGTCCCACCAATTCTAGTTTATTTTCTCAAAGTGTCCATCGACGACCTCTACGAAGGATCGTCGTGCCCTCGATGGTCCGTCCTGCACAACCGTCATGGTTGTCAGAGACCTATTCCAAAGGGTCTCAAAATCTTTTCTAAGTGTTGAACGATGAGCGTCTACGACGGACCGTCGTGCTCTAGAAGATCTGTCCTGCACAACCGTCGTGATTGTCAGACACTTTCTTTCTAAGAGTCCAATAAATTTTCTCAAGTATTTCATGACGGACCGTCATTCTCACGACAGACCGTCAAATGGTCCATCGTCCAACACAGAAACTACAACACTATTATTTCAATTTTGGTTTTATGTTTTTGCTTTATTTTTTTGCATGTCTTGTTTGTTTCTACTATTACTAATAGTTGTTCTTTTCAGGTACTCACACTTATGGCACCAAAGCTAGATCGCGTGTACGCACGAGGGTGCTCAAGGTCCATCGCACCATCTGCTCGACTGGTCATTTACTTTGATGATGAGCGTGACCCCGAATACGTGCCCCCAGGCACTGTCACTCCTACACGGGCTGCACGTACCACCAGAGCCACTCATACGAAGGTGGCGCCCGGCGTAGTCACTGCCTCCCATTCTGAAGTGGAGCGCATAGTGACTGGCACGCCTTCTGGTTCTGCTACACACTCCAGCGATGCTTCCGGTTTTAAGGAAATATTGGGTTCAGAAATAGTCTCCAGGTTTGAGGAGGCTTCTGCTCCAGCCACTGCATCCCAGTCCGCCTCATCTGATGAGGATGATATTTCTCATTACACTCTATCACCACTGACTAGAGTCCCCACCTCGGTTGCTGACCAGCCCAACGGTGTTGTGGTTGAGGGGACCAATTTAAGTTGTTACTTAGAAACCAAGATGTGCTGTCGAGGTCATGAATCGGACACTTACCTGGAGAGGAGGGTGCCTTAAGGGGAGCTCAACACCAGGCCATATATCCAGTACTTGACCGACACGGGCTAGATTGGACGGACTCGTGCTGTGGAACGATTTACAGTGAGGAGTTTGGTCTCAAAGAGTTATACGCTCGTATGTGGAGACTCTCCATCACAGGATTGAATAGGGGGCCCTGCCCCCACCAAACAGGCTCCACTAGTCACATCTGAGTACGTGGCAAGCGGGTAGACATATCATTGCCGCATCGAGTTTATCTACGACGAGGATTTGAGCACTTAGCTGAAACTCTCTCACCGATGAAGGGGAGCCATCAAGAAGGTAACCTAACTCACGGCAAAGTTCGTTTGTTGATAGTCCGCCATGCCGTTCCCCACTACTGACGTAAAATATTCACATTGGGATAGAGCAATTCTGATGGCGGACTGATAAATGTAGGGTTTGAGGGGGACTTCTTGTGCTTCTAAGGCGGTCATGAATGAGAGGGTCTTCAAGGTCACTACTACTTACCCATTTAGGTGCATGAGTGTGTTTTGTGTTGTGCAGGTCCGTAGTAGTCCCATTTGGCACATTTAGATCAGATCAAGGACCCCCCACCGACACTGCGGATATAGGAATTATCAGGGGATGAGGCCAATGCGTTTGCCTAACCTAAGATTAAAGCATTGGTCTCGCCCCGAAGGTACCTCTGCTTGGTGAGAAACTGGCGGATACAGTAGAGAAAAGCCCAAGCGGCTACCCATCTACATCTGAAGCCATGACACCACCCCGGTCGAAGTCATTCAGGGGTGGTTTAGCCCGCTCGGAGCTCTTATTGTTTGACTACATCCTCACTCTGGTCCACTTGCTAGGGTCCGAAGAAACTTGAGGCCAAAGGGCACTCTTGCATCATTCCGTCTGGGTACAGAGGTCTATTGCTAGGAGGAGGAGCGGCATTGAGTGGAAGATGGCCCAGCGGCACAGAGGGAAGATTATGGAGGTTAATCAGCGCCTGGACGCTTTTTGAGTTCCGGTGCTAGCTAGGCCATCCCTCCATGGGGGCGTTGCCGTGTCGACCTTTTAGGGCTTCTGTGGTAGAGAGTCTGGAGAGCGGACTTGGCGACACGATAGAGGCATAGGGGCCCAAGTCTGACGGCCCCATCTGCAGAGCTTGCCGAGGGATTACTATTGTTTGTCGGCCTTATTATCCACTGCTGCAGTGCCACCACCTCTACCACGAGCGCATGCCAGAGGAAGAGTAGAGGTCATAAAGAGGATGGGGAGGTTAGAGAACAAAAAAGAGGGAGAATTCGAGAGTTGAACGAGGCGAGCCTCATTGCTGATCAGGAGGCACGCAGTTTGAAGTTTATTGCGTTGGCTGCTAGGGCGTCTAGCTCCGAGTTGTTGAGGGCAGGAAGAGCCATAATGATGGTGCATGTGATTGTTTAGAGAGGCATACTGAGGGTTTGCTGTGTGTTGATGTTGAGGACGATACTGGGGGTGTCCAGACTACCGAGGGAGTGGGTTCAAGAACACCGGGTTCCCACAAGCTTGTGATCGACGGCGCTTTGAGCCCCAGGTTTGGCTTCACCTCACTTTAGTAGTTTGGATTAGTTTATGTATTAGGGAAAAATGCTATCTTTTCTGTTGGGGGGGTGGGGGTAATAAATAGAAGTGGAGTGCTAGGGATGAGGTTGAGTAAAGCCAACTCACGATCCTCTTTTGGGGTTTCTTGGATGTTTTCTTTTTCTCCAAGAGAGTGATTATTTTTATGGTTGAACCGGATTTGTGAGCTGATTTGTGTACATAGCTATAAATCGAAGCATGATGCCTAAAAATAGAAATGATATCCCTGAATGTAATGAAAAGAGGCATGACTAGGCATAGAATTGATATAAATGTGCGGCTCTAAGCATGACATAGAGATACACACTGCATGAACCTAAGACTAAGCTCGAACTAGGTGTCTCATAATATGGTGAGATAATGAGATGTCAATGAGTGTGAGGGAAATTTGAGTAGTCCCCTAGTTGTATGAGCTAGAACTTGCTGGTAAGCTGCCTTAAAGTAAGATGTAATAGCCAATTAGAAAAAGATATAGGTCCTTGTCTCATAGCCAATATTTAGTCTAAAATAAAGATAACGCTATGAAATTAATCATTTTTTGATGCAAATGATTTGAGCTTAAAACTAGACTTTCTTTTTCACCCCAAATGATCTTTTTGGAATAATGTGTTGGGCCCATGAATCCCTCCTTGTACCATGGGCACTCAGCTATGCCAAACGGCATAGTGAGGGTGGTAATGCATAAAACAACCCCTTTCGTTGGCCCTGACCAAAATTTGGTATTATGTACTTTGACTCTGGCAAAGCATTGGTTTGGTCGTGGCTTTATGAAGAATCCGGAAATGGGAGGGTGGTTCTTAAGAATAAAAGAGAAGAAAGAACAAAAGAAAGGACTCAAGAACCAGTTTTTAAAGAAAAATGAAATAAAAAAATATATAAAAATACAAGCAAGAAAAGAAAAGAGTCACTTACACAAAAGAAGAAAGAAGGAAAAATAGCAAGGTGAAAGAATATAAGAAAAAAGACGGAATAAAATGATGAAAAAGTAGGATGCTTAACAAATATGTCAAAAAGGGAAACAAGTCACTAAAATATACCTAAATATACCCTAAATAGACCACTTGGGGAAAACGTACGCCCTAAGTTCTATCTTAATTGATTAACTCCAATGCTTGAACCTGTCACTTGTTTCCTTAATTAGCTATAATTGCGTTTATTACTAAAAACCCCTTTAGTTAATTTGTTTTGGGAAATAATTGACTAAATGAAGTAGTAAATAATAGAATAAATTAAGTCTGAACTCTTTTCCTCGTGGGAACAATCCCCAACCTCACTAGTGGGATTCTTTACTTGATTGCACCGCTTTACTTGTTTTTGAGAAGTAATTTGAGAGTATCAATGCCCAACCAAATCTAGAAAAATAGAAACTTAAATAAAAGACTAAAGGGAAAATAGGTCAATTGTCCTCGAAGAATGAGGACTCATTAGTACTGTTGCTAGAATGAATCGGGAACCATATACACGTGGTCTAGATGCTGAGTTCTTGAGCCTATGACATAAATAATGTAGTGCAGAGTATGACTCGTACTAGGAATGGTACAGAACATGCAAGAATGCAGGAATATGAAATACAATTGAACAAAATAATATGTATGACATATATATATATATATATAATAAATATATATATATATATATATATATATAGATATATATATTAGCAAGAAGGTAAATGCGGTGTGAAATATACTGAAAAGATAAAATGGTGCAAAGACCAAGGTAATGACCCTCATAAGAACTAGATTGAACTGAGATCGCTAGATTTTCATGAGCTAATAATGTGTTCAAAAACAGGTAATTTTCATGTTTGATGTCAGTTTAGTTAGTTTAGAGGTCAAACATCAAGGGATGACCTAGACGTTCGACGACTATACATCTATGTGCTTATGTGAGTTCTTCAGTACCTTGGAATGGTTGGTGTTGTTTGGAGTCCAAATTAATGTGGGAGGAACATAAGACCTAGATGAAAATGTACAATGGTTTAACGTCCGGATAAGACTCCACCTAGGACCCATTAGGGTCCCTAGAGAAGTACCCAAGACTTGGCAACAAAGCTGCCAAAACTGCTTCAATCAACGACCCCTCACTAACGGACCGTACACTGGTCGAAGCCCCGTGATATTGGGCGTAGATCCACTATTAATGGTGGGGATATTTTACCCATGGAATAAGTCTCTGAACCAAATGATGACCTAGCAGGATGGGCCGTCGATCAAACGACGCCCTGTTGCTAGGGTCCATCGATTGGTCACTGTAAAAGCTGTCTAGAAATTGGCTGAGCTTGTGGTATTTTTGTAAATTCAATACAAGTGTTTTATGAACATTGGACGAATATTTTAGGGTATTTAGGGTATTTTAAGGTATTTTATACTCCTATACCTAGGTTAGACTTCAGGTTTTCAAATATCAAAACTCCTCACGCAAGAAAGAACTCTCTCAAACTCTATAGTAGCTAGAACTCAAGGAAGGGATAGAAGGGGAGGTTTTGGACGTTTTATTCACCAAATTTAGTGGGTTTCATCATAGTGAGGTATGTTAGTTCATACTTGAACCTTCTATCATTCAAGGAGCCGTTCCAAAGAGATTCAAAAAAGGGTTTCCAAACTCCAACTTCTTCTATCTTTAACTCTAAGCGTGGGTCTTTGAATGAAAACGTTCTAATGATTGAAAAATGTTGTTTTTAGTATTATTTGATGATTTAATGGCAAAAATCCAATGAACTCATGCTCATGTATATTTCCAACTTTTAGCTTATTAAGTGGGTTTAGTGTATATATCTTGATAATATTAGTAAATGTTAGATTTGTGTTACCTTATGTTATATGATGATTAGATACTGCGTTAAATACTATTTTATGATGAATTATTTGAGAAATTGAGGAAATGTGGGGTAAGGTGGATGAACGATAAGTTGGTTATATTATTTAGCTCTTATTGTGAAATTCTCTTGAGTGGTATGGTCTACCGTTTGTGGAATAATTTACTTGAAGTACACAATTAAATTGTATAAATGTGTGTATTGTGATTGTGGCCTTTAGGGCATAGAATATAAAATGAAGTGGTGATTATGATGTTTATGCAAGATATGTTTTAGGAAGTTGAAATGTGTATCTTGATGATATTATGCCTAAGTGAAGTATCTGTGTATGTTAAGCATGCTAGTGTGTAAAATATGACAAATGATGGTATGAGTATGTTTAGGATTCAAATTATGAATATGGTGATTAAGTGAAAGGCGTGCTCACATGTGCTCACTCACACACTTTGAATGCAGAAATAAAGTTATGAATGGAATGGGGGATTTTGTAGGGTAGACACTCTTCGTAAGAGAAGAAGGAAGGGTCTTAGACCATTCCCTACTATTCTTATTAGGAAAAGGGGGATTGGGGGGTTAGCGTTAGGGGGTGGTGTAACACTCTTCGGGGTTAGATGAAGTGTTTTTTAGTCAGCAATCATCACTATTCCAAGAGCTTACGAGATAGGTTGGAGAATGGATTACCCTTCGTGAGTTGAAATTGGTGTTTAAAGTATCCCTTAACCTAATAGGATGATGTTAAGACTCAGTGGGGATTTATTTTTACCATCAGGAGGATTTGTAAAAAACAGGTGGTTACACTCGTGAGTTGAGTTGTTGTATCCAATGTACCTCTTGAAATGAGTACTCCTCGTTAGTATAGAATAGTTACTTTGAAGAAATCTCCTTATCCCTTAACTATGCACCCGCGTAGGAGTAGTTAATGGAGAATTCATGTAAGTTCTCAATAATGACCCTACCTTAGGAAAGTGGGAATCCGTCATCCTGTAGGGATTAATACCGAGATTCCATATCTATCTCTCATGGTCTATGTCGGTTAAAGCTAGCCCCCACAAACTAATGTAATGAACTAAGAATTCTAAAGGGTGCACTACTTAGGGTTGTGGTGGTATGAGACACTATCTATCCATTGCACAAGTAGGCATTCAGAGGGAGTCTTGGTGTGTCCTTATATGAAATGTATGAATTAGTCCTTATGTGATACAAATGAAGTTATGTAACATAATGTCTAATGTCAAGAAAGCGTGTTAAGGTTATATCTTGTATGATGAACTTTATGTACATGATGAATGTGGTTTTTCTAATCTAAGGGAATCCTCAAGGATCACTTGGTGGGATTAGTAGTATGGGATGCTAATTTCACATTGCATTAGGTGTACCTTTCGGGTTGTCTTGCGAGGAATGTTCTATATGAGTTCTTAACTGCAAGTGTTCCTCTAGGTTTTGAATTGAATGTTGGATTGTTCAAACTCATGAATTGATGCCTATCTTAGGTGTCTTAGGGAATCTCTTAGGTGTGTATTAAGAGATTGTATGGGTGGTTGTCTTCCATGTATTACCTTAGTGAGTCTTTGAATAACTTTGCTAGGAAAAGACTTCAAGGGTAATGAGTCGCTGTATGTTGGTGTTGTGTGTAAGATGTAATTGAAATGATTCAGTTATTAAGGTTTTATCTAAATTCACCGTTTAATAGGTAGGCTTGTGTTTAATAATGCCAAATTTGACCTATTTTACAATGATTATTTAAATGTTGTTTTATTACTATATTTATAGAGGTTTTACTTAAATAGCATGACAGCTATATTCACACCAAATGTTTTTTTGATATGTTTTGCATTATTTCGTTATAAGTACACTGTTTATACTAATCCATACTTGGCTATATTATATAAGTATAGGATTGAAGGGCCCACAAAGAGGTTCCTAGAGGAAAGTTGAAAAAGTTGAAAGCTCTAAGATCGGTATATCCTCATATCTCTCGAAAAGACCATAGTTATGTTTCTTTAGTTTCTTATTTAAGACTTATTATGCATAGTTCTTTCAATGTGTATGTAAAAGCCTGCTTGACCCTAATACATTTGAAGGTTGGGTAGGTAGTTGTCTTGGTGACGGCGAACTTATCCTTATTATTTATAAAAAGTTCTTATTATATTCTTGTGAAATGTGTGAATTACAGCAGGACTTTTAAGAGTCGTAAAGGAAGGAACTGAGAAGCCGTCCTAGAGGACTTGATAAGACCTACGAAGGGTCAAGTACGCTTTATGATTGACTAAAGGTGATCCTATTCTGGTTGTAATGCGGGTGGTTACAAACTGGTATCAGAGCTAGGTGTACTTGGGGGTTTGTCTTGGAGAATGTTTCATGTGAAGTCCTTCTTAACTCAAGTATGTCTCTAAGTTTTTGATTATTGAATGTTTGGGTTGTTAAAAGTCATGAATTATGCCTGTCTTTGGTAGTCTTAGGGATCTCTTAGGTGTGTATTGAAGAGATTGTATGGGCGGTTTCTTCAAGTCTCACCTTAATGAGTCTTAAGATAACTTTAGACAGGGAAGCTTCAAGGGTAATGTGTTCACTGTAAGCTGTAATGAAATGAGTTCACTATAAGATTCATATTAGTTCACCGTAAAGTGTAGTCTTGTGATAAATATGGGAGTTTACCTTATGTGCTAAATCGCATTAATTGATATGTATTTTATTTACATATTATGGAGGTTGTACTTTAAGTAGATGAACCTTTTTGCAAACAAAAATGTCCTTTTTTCGAGGTTTTTTTGCCATAATTCTGACTTAGTACCAATGTTTGTACTAACCCCAATTTTTATAGCTCTATAAGTATAGTTGAAGGCAAGTGAAGGTCTAAAATCTGGAAAGTCGACTTCTCAAGGACTCGGTTTAGTCCTCATAGATTCGGGGACATAGTTTATGTTTCTTTAGTTCTTCTTTAAGACTTATATGTATTTCTTCAAGTAAAGGGCCTTGACACTAAGACTATTTAAGTTGTGTATTTATTGGCTTGTGCGATAGACTTATACTGTATTTAGAAAAGCTTCTTATTATTTTCTTGTGAAAAGTTTTAATTCCACAATACTTTTCATATCTTATGTAATGCATGAGAGTACGAGGCTGTATAAACCGTTACGAAGGGTCAAATACGATGTTTTGATTGACGACTCTAAGACTGCTCCTTTGTCTATGGGTGTATGGCGGGCCGTTACATTGATAATTGGTAATCAGAGCCATTCAAGTTTTGGGAAATAGGTTTAGGGTCCAAAAGTTTCACAATCCACGTCCTAGTAGAGTCGTGTTTCATTGGTGTGAGCGGAACCATCATGAGTGGGAGGAGGCTATAATAGATAGAAGTTTCACTTTCTTTATTATTCTAGTGTTGTGCCATAGAGTTGAGTTCTATAAGATGTCTTTTCTAAACCTCTTATCTTGTGTTTATAGGATATGAATACGATATCTACACCCGCTATAAGGGAGAAGGGATGAGTAGCTAATGAGAGGATTCCTCCTTGTGGTGAGCAAGTCCCTCTAGTTTACCAAGAGGATTTGAATGAGGGGTTCCCCCTCAAGAACCTCAAGATCCTAAAGTGCCCAAAATGACTACAATGCCCCAAGGCCATCAATTTCCCTATGTTGAAGGGGATATGACTAATGCAGAGATAAAGGCTACTCTTAGGGTTTTGACGCAACTCATTACGACTCAAGCTCAAGTCATCACTAATCATGTGGTTGCCCAAGCTAACCAAGCGTTGGCACTTCAACCATAAATGCCCGTACTATGCTTCTAGAATACGGGATTTCAGGCGGATGAACTGGTTCCTACTTTCTCTGGCACTCGGTGGAGCCGCTCACCCGGCTTCTTCTCGCTGCCGGGGAGATTCAAGGTGTGGGCTCTGAGGTGTTGACTTCTGAAAGAAAGCGCGGTTGTCCACTTAGCAACTCAAGGAGGTGCTGGCTTACGTGTGGCTTTTGCTTGAGCCATGGGAGGGCTTTGAAAACGACTCTGTAAGGGAAGGGCCCGGTTAGATTGGGCCGTGTTCCAGGGGCTTTTCATGCTGGTTTTCCCCCATCGAGGGGATGGGAGAGAAAGGGGGGGGAAAGGCAGGAACGGCAGGCAAGGGGGAAGGGGGGAGGACGGGGTAAGGAGTGAGGCGCGCAAAAAGGGCCCAGCGAGAAGCGAGGACCACAAAACGGAACCTGACAAAAAAAAAAAAAAAAAAAAAAAAAAAAAAACAAAAACAAAAAAAAAAAAATAAAAAAAATCCCAAAAAAAAATCAAAAAAAACCCCTCCCAGAAAACCAAAAAGCACACACACCCAAGAAAAGAAAACAAAAAGACCAATAAGAAAAACAAAAAAAACCAAAAAAAAACACAAAAAAAAAAACATCTCCAAAAAAAAAACAAAAAAACAAAAAAAAAATCCTTCCTAAAAAAAAAAAAAAAAAAAAAAAAAATCGACAAAAAAAAAAGAAACAACAAAAAAAAAAGAGGGAAATAAAAAATTAAAAAAACCCCCCCCCTCCAAAAAAAAAAAAAACGTCCAAAAAAAAAAAAAAACAAAAATCAACACAAAAGAAAAAAAAAAAAAAACCCCCAAGAAAAAAAAAAAAAAAAAACCAAAAGAAAAAATAAAATTTAAACCCCCAAAAATCAAAACAAAAAAAAAACGCCAAAATAAAACAGATCACACGAAAAAAAAAATAAACCAAAAAAAAAAAAAAAAAAAAAAAAAATTGGGAAAAAAAAAAAAAAAATCAAAAAACAAAACAAAAAAAAAAAAACCCCAATAAAAAAACAAAAAAAAAAAAAACCAAAAAAAAAAAAAAATCCTCAAAAAAAAAAAAAAACCAAAAAGTAAAAAACAAAAAAAAAAGAAAAACAAAAAAAAACTATAAAAAAAATAAAAAAAAAACGGGAAAAAAAAACAAAAAAAAAAAACGAAAAAAAAATTGTAAAAAAAAAAAAACAACAAAAAAGCCCAAACTCCCCAAAAACACCTAACAAAAAAAAAACACAATAAGTAAAAAAAAAAAAAAAAAAAAAAACCCAAAAAAAAAAAAAAAAAAAAATCAAAACCCAAAAAAAAACCAAAAAACACAAAACAAAAAAAAAAAAAAAAAAAAAAAAAAAAAAAAAAAAACAACCACAAAAAAAAAAAAAAACAAAACAAAAACAATGGTATCCAACTCTAGGGCTAAAATAAATAAATTTTTGATGGGGATGTCTAACTTGGTGGAAAAGGAATGTCGTACGGTAATTGTCCATAATGATATATGGATATAACTAGGCTCATGGTGTATGCTCGACATATTAAAGATTCCAATATTAGGGAGATAAGTAGATAGATAAAGAGGCCTAGGTCGGATGAACCAAGTCAACCCAAGTATAATAAGGAGGTTCCATAAACAAGACTCTTCCAAGGGGAACAAGGATAGGGTTTCCAACCGAAATTCCCAAGGAGGTGGCCATGCTTTTGAGAGGTCTAGGTGTGCTACTTGTGGGAAACGACACTTGGGTAAGTGTATTGCCGGTACAAATGATTTCTTTGGGTGTGGTAATCCCTAACCTAAAGGCAAAAGGGAAGGAGGTCAACCAAGCTACTCATAGTGGTCCGGATCCTAATGCTCCAAAGAGGAATCCTTTCTATGTACTCGAAGCTAAAGAAGAAACTAATCTGGAGTGAAAGCCCCGGTAGATCATAATTCCTTCTGGTTGTTTGTTTTGTCTTAGATGGGTTCACGCTAAGTGGGGAATTATGAGCTTATTAGAAAGGTAGTTGATACCATTATCCATTCCTTCTAGTATTACTCAAGCTTGAGACAAAAATCCTTAGTAGTTTGGTTGTGTCTTGAAGTCGTGCATTTGAGTATGAATTGCATGTCTTGTTATGTTTTGAGCTTCATTGATGATATGATGTTTTGCATGTTCTTTATTTTACCATGGTTATATGAGTATATTGGTAGTTAATCTAAAATTTCCATGCGAATGTATAACTAGCAATATTTGCTTAATTGCTTCAAGTTGTTGTGCTTATGTGCCAATGTGTGATTTGAAGTTATTACATGTTAACCTTTAAAATTCTATGATGATCATGTATAATATTGGAGAAGGTAGTTCCTCCATAAATGAAGATAAAATAAAGAAATAAGTGTGTTCTTTGAATTATGGAATTCGTCCCGAATTGTTGCATCTGTTGCTAAAAATGCTTAATAGTATGTAGTTGGTGTTCCTTGTAAGCTTGGTGAATTGACTATGAATGTTGACCTTGATGTTAGTATTTATAGGCGGTAGGTTGCTTTATTGATGCCCTAATAAAAAGTTTTAGTGTCATTCGAGGGCGAATTTTTTTCTAAGTGGGGTAGAATGTAATGACCCTCATATTGAACTAGATTGAACTAGAACTTTGCTAGTATTCATGGGTTAATAATGTGTTAATGCTAAATTAGTGTTTGAATTCAGTTAGTAATTTTGGAGGTCAAACGTCAATGGACGACCAAGATGTTCGACGACTAGACATCTATGTTTTTATGTGAGTTCTTGTGTGACTTTGCTCATTTGGTGAGTTTGGAGTCCAAATTGCTGTGGGAGGAACCTAAGATCTAGATTACTATGTATAGGGGTTTAAACTCCAGGTACGACTCCACCTAGGACCCACGAGGGGCCCTAAAGAAGGACGTAAGACTTGGCAACAAAGCTGCCAAAACTGCTTCAATCAATGACCCTTAACTAACGGGCCACTGGTTGACACCCCGTCATCTTGGGCATAGATACACATAGCGGCGGGAGAGCGAGACGGGCACGCCAAAACCAGCCTGCAGCGGGCCGAAAATAGATAAATCGCCCTACTCCTGAGCGTAACCCCGACCTATCTCACAGTCTAACTACCTGCGCCATCCCATCCATAAGACGTCCCTTCACACCCACGTCGTGCACCTCTGTCACCCCCATTTCCAGACATCTAGCCCTCTTCCTCTAAACCAGCAAATACATTACCCTCTCTATCCCTTTGCAAATTTCAGCCCATATTCATAAATGCGTCCCTTTTGATCATATTTAATGGCTTGGTTCCTTCATATTAATTGGGGGTCCATATGGGTTCAAACATTTTAAGAGTGTCTACAAAATATGGTATAAAAATGAAGCTCAATGGGTATCCATTTGATCTATTATTAGATCACTTTTTTTTTTTTTTTTTCACTTCTTCAAAAATTCTTAGTTGTGCTAAAAAATAAAAAAAATCATATAATTTTCGAAATTCAATTACATATTCAAACTTATTGAAAAACAGGTTTTTTGTTTCGTTTTTGAAAAATTAAAAAAAGTGAAGCGGTTTAGGTAGGATTGGTTTGTGGTGAAGGTGGGGCAGGGGCACAGGGGGGTGGAGCTAGGGGAGGGGGGGGGGTTAAATATATATTATTTTTGGCAAAAACTAGATTTTTTTTGTTTGAGAAATAAAATTTTAGGGTTAGGGTAGTGGAAGGTGGAGGGGGGGGGGGGAGGGGTAGGGCTAGAATTGGTTTGCAAAAAACAAATTTTTTTTCTTTTTCCAAAAAAAAAAAATTTTTAGGGGTTCGGTTGGGGAAGGTGGGGGTTTCCGAGGGGGAGGGGCAATTTTTTTTTTCTATAAAAAACAAATATGTTTTGCGTTTTGAAAATAAAAAAAATTTGGGGGTAGGTCGGGGGGGGGTAGGGGGTGCCCGGAGGGAGGGGGTAATATTTTTTGTGAAAAAAAAACATAGTTTTGTTTGTTGTTGGAAAACAAATTCTTTTTTAGGGGTATAGGTTGGTGAAAGGGGGATGGATGTGCGGGGGTGGTGGCTGGTGGGGAGAAAGTCATTGCTAGGAAGGGGGGGTTGGTTGAAAGGGGGTGGTCGAGGGGGGGGGCGCCCGGGGGGCTCGGGGGTGGGTCGGGAGGATGTTGGGGAGGGGTAAAGATATTGTTTTTGAAAACAAATTTTGTTTTTCCAATGGTTAGAGCCAATTTGCCGAAACTCTATTTGACCAAAATCCCATATTTGCCCACATTATATTTTGATGGATTGTAATCCAAACTATTTTTTCTCAAACCATATTCAACCCATGCAAATCCGATCCAATCAAACCGTTTGCCACCCCTAGTGGTGGGGAGATTTTCCCCATGGAAGCAGACTCTAAACCAAACGAGGACCTAGTAGGACAGGCTGTCGATCAAACGACGCCCATTGCTAGGGTCCGTCGATTGGTCACTGTAAAAATTGTCTAGAAATCGACTGAGCTTGGGGTGTTTTTGTAAATTCACCCCAAGTATTTTATGGAATCCTGTTATGATATTGGGGTGGTATTTAATTTATGTTTAACTCCAGACTAGTTTAGCTTATTTTTTAAATCAAAACCCCGTTATCACGAATAGAACTCTCTCAAACTCCATAGGAAAACTAGAACTCAAGGAACGGGGGTACCGACCAGGGGAGGGCTTGGACGTTTTCTTAACTAAATTTCGTGGGTTTATCATAGGAAAGTATGGGTAGTTCATCCTTAACCTTCTTTGTTCAAGGAGCCATTCCAAAGAGATTTCAAAAAGGGTTTCAAACTCCAACTGCTTTCTAGATGAACTTAAGATGGGTCTTTGCATGAAAACTTTCAAGGATTTGAACTATATTGTTTTTAGTGTTAGTTTTTGTTAGTGTTAAAAAAACCGAATGAAACCATGTTGATGGCAAATTCAACTTTAGCTTATAAGTGGGTTTAGGTATATATCTTGATGTGTAATAACTGTTAGAGTTGTGTTTTTCTTTAGGTTATATTATGACTCTATCTAGTGCATTAAAATGCATTTTATGTTGGTTCTGGAGAGGGAAACTGAGGATTAAGGTGTCTTTGTCTGTAAGCTTGGCGAATGGAATTAGGTTTATTCTATATCTCTATTAGACATGATCTGGGTTGTATGGTCTATATTTAGGAGAGGTTTGTTTATTTGTACTTATGTATATGATATATTTTATAAAAATGTGTTGTATTGTGATGTGTGGCTGTAAAGCACCCCCTTAAATGCCAGTTAAGGGGTGTATAGAGCCAACATGTTATAGCGTAACCGGAGGGGCAGAGGAAAAAGACGAGAGCACCAACAAAAGAAAAGGCACACCGTACACCGTCCCACCGCAGAAGAGGAGGCGGCGATCACCCCGACCCCGCCGAAAGTCCCGGCCGGTGTGCAGCAGTGGCGCGACAAGGAACTCAACTATCCCACACTTACCACACTTGCCCAAACACTCCTCGCCAACACCCCACTTATAATACTCCCCCAAAACCCCCCCCCTCCCCTAAAACTCGTCCCAAACTTCACGGCCCCCGAACATTTTAAAATCTCCCCACCAATTATCCCCTGAAGAAGCCCCAACCACCCCCCCAACACAACAGCCTCCATACCACTTAAACCCCCCTTCTACTCCTACACAAACCCCCACAAACTTGT